>CBMN010756651.1:0-14463 GCA_000582825.1 Hordeum pubiflorum
ATGGTCCCCATCCAATTTATTTCCAAAATATTACCCAAAAGGTAACCTCCTTAAGACCTGCCTCGGATGCCTCACAAGCGTGGAGAGGTATTGAGCATGGGCTGGAATTGCTTAAGAAAGGACTGATTTGGAGAGTAGGGAATGGAGGGAAAATTCAGATTCAAAGAAACCAATGGGTGCCCAGGAAGAGTGGCCTAAAAATTACGGAATTCAAGAGGCGCTCGAGATTGAGATGGGTAAACCAACTCATGAAACCTAGAAAAAATGGGTGGGATGTAACACTTGTTAATCAACTCTTTCATAGCTATGATGCGGAGGAAATCTGTAAAATAAAAATTCCGAGGAGTAGGGTGGAGGACTGTGTTGCTTGGCATGAGGAAAAAACAGGAATTTTCTCGGTTCGCAGCACTTATAAGCTGGGGGCTCGCCTTAAACAGCAAATTAGTATGAATGCGTCCAGTTCAGTTAATGATGCAGATAATAGGAGTATATGGGATCTCATATGGAAAGCAAAAGTCTCAGAGAAAGTATGGATCTTCGCATGGAGGGTGGCTACAGAAACATTGGCCACTAAGAAGAACAAATGTAAACACACACTAGAAACTGACAACATATGTAACATTTGTGGGAGTGAAACCGAAGATGAATTTCATGCTGTGTTGATGTGTACAAAGGCAAGAGGACTAAGAGAGGAGATGAGGAACTTTTGGGAATTGCCCACTGAAGATAAATTTCGGTACACGAGCAATGATTGGCTTCAGAACATCTTAGGTTCATGCGACAGCGAAGTCCGGGGTAAGGTACTCCTGCTGCTATGGCGGGCATGTTGGTTACTGGAAGACTGTATCCACGCAGAAGGAAAGGCCATGATCTGCCAGTCTGTGCAGTATATAATTAAATATGCTGAGGAGACCAGACAAGGGGGCCGGGATGCAGATTGTGAAGCCAGTAGCCAACTGTACAGCAACCAGAGACTCATGGCGGAAGAAGCGCACCGATCTGAGATTAAAAAGGGAAGCAAGCCAAATCGCCACTGTTGAACAGCGACAAGAGTGCAGGAGACGGGAGAAGAGGGCATGTAATCCAATCAAACGAGTCAATGAAGGACTCCATGCAGTATTCAGTAAGCAGGTGGACACCGCCCGAGGCAGGGACGTGGAAATTATACACCGATGCTTCTTTCTTACTAAACACAGGTGAATCTTCAGCTGGCTTCATTGTTAGAAATCACCTGGGACAAGTGACTATGTCAGGTGGAACGCAGATGCAATCGTGCAAGGATGCATAAGAAGCTGAACTGGCGTTGTGCTACATGGCCTGTCTATGTTTAGCAAATACTGCACGGGGCCAGTATGTGTTGAAACTGACTGTGCCTCCATCTCAACCATACTAAACAACAAAGAGAGCGACCTAACAGTGCTATTTCTCCTTGTTTCCGATGTTTGGAACACTCTAGTAAGTTTGGAAAGGTTTCGTTCAAGGACATAAGAAGACCCACCAACAACGTGGCTCATGAATTGGCCGCCTTGGCTAGGAGAACTGGAGAGTTCTTTACCATAGGAGATGTTCCTCCAAATATGCGATGTATCCTCCAGAAGGACTGTTGTACCTCTCCAGGTTAATATACGAGTGGCTGGGGTTTTTCTCAAAAAAAATGACAACGTCTAACAAAAAATGATATTAGTATTCAAGGAATCTGGAACTGTCTCCCCTTTTATTTATGTGCAAATTTGGCTATTGTGCATATGAAATATAAGTGAAAAATAAAATCAACTTCTAATAGGTTGTAGGTTGTTTTCACAAGAAAACAATCATTCTACGAGAGAACGAATCACCTCGCTTGGTCAATATTATGCCTCTCGGCAGATAAAAGTTTGGTTATTCATTTAGTTTAGTGTTGATAAATGTATTGTTGCATTGCAATCGAATAGTCACTACAATCTAAAGTTTATGAATTTCTTCAAAAGGTATAAAAACACTATCTCAGTTGTAATAATTGTGTTTAATCACTTCTCCCATCTAGTTGACGACTTGTGTGTTGTTCTTCCGCAATACCTATCTAGTTGTTCTGCAGTGAACATGGCTACATTTATTTTCCTCGATGTGAATTTCCTATGCACTTGAAAGTGGCAATCTGAAGGCATTATGTTGAAAGAGCGCGTTGGAAAAAACAATGGCACTTTGTATAGTCCTTATTTTATTTATCATGATATCATAACAGAGGTAGTGAAGCATATCTAATATACTTGAACTGTTAGTGAATTTTAATTTAAACTTTTGTTAGAGTGTTCCTTTTGCGTTGTCAAAATCCATGATATATGGTGTGGATTAGCATCAAATAGTCCATGAGAACTTTTAATTATGAAGCTGTTAAAATTCATGTGGTCTTGTTTAGTATAGTACCTTATTAGTCATGTCAACACCTTATTGTCCATGTGAACATTTCTTGCTTTTGAGTAATGTTGTCTCAGTCCATGAAAACCAATTATATGTACAGAATAAGTCATTCTTGATTTTATGTTTCGAAGATCTTGGGAATGATCTTGATAAAAGCAATATCTTTTGTTTCTTTGCAGTTGTGTATATTTGGTATCTAGATGGATGGATTTGTGGTTGTATGGACAAACAAGAGCTTGCTTGTACTCATGTATCAGGATGTGTTAGCCAATCTGCATAGACATAGCCAATATGTGTACTACTATATTTTTACTCTACGCTCAGTATGCTATCTTTTACTCTGTATGCTCCAGTAGCTAGATATAATGTCTTCTTTTTTCCTACATACTGCTTACATATTTCGACATCATGATTTGGCACTTACCTATCAGCATGTATGTATTATATGTTGATTTTGAACTTCGTTCGCAAAGTAAGCGTCCTTTTAACGGGCCGGCCCTCCCTCCTTCACCCCAGCCTCACAAAAGCCCAAAGGAAGCACTGCTCACCCAAAAAAAGATAGATGTGCTATAGAAAGTAAAAAAAGGACATATATGACCGTCTATTCTATGGACCCCATATTGTTAATAAACAACTATTGTTAGATTTTCGTTATCTATATTTGATATGTTGTCAGTTCACTGGTCCCATCTCCTCGATCTCTTTTCAATCATTACCTTCTTCTTCTGGTCTTAACATATGTATGTCATCTTAGAGCTTTTGTCCATTGTCGCTTGTGTGAGACATGATTAACAAAAGACAGGTCTCTATGCACATAGATTGATGGTTTACATTCTCAAATAGCACCGGAGATCGCCAAGCCAAGAAAAAATAAACACAACTCGCAACTACAAGGATACCGGGTAGGCTTGATCAGAACATCAATGTTTAGCTATGTGCTATGTGGGAAATCACACAAAAAAATCTACAAATTTCATGTTGATGTGATCGGCTAGAAGAAAGTGATTTTCTACACTTACAATGGACAAATTGTTCGTCTTCAAAATGTATTGAAGCGGGCATCAACACTATGTTCCAAAATTTCATGTTATGGACCAGTGCATATTTGTATTAGTTCCAATGATGGTGTTACAGATTATTCATTTTTAGTTACCAACTTACCATTCATCATTGGTACTATCTTGGTATTTGTTTTGGCTCAGTCCGTATGTTGTACTTGGTGCCCAAACAAAAATAAAATTTAAATAGGAAAAAATAGTTATACCACAACAGAATTACCTTTGACAATTTGATAATTCGGTAGTCATACAAGCATGCATTCTTCTAAATGCTCTAAAAACAATGGAGGTGTTACCATTCTCTCGTAGGGCCGGTAAGCATTGTCCCACTTAACATGCACACATGCATATACTTCGACTAATATGGCAGAATGGCCGTGCCGGTCCTAAGGACTACCTGGGTAGATTAGAACGAACTATCTCACTCTCACCAATTGGACACACATACCAATTTCATATAGTTACAATCTATTAGTTCAATTGTTGGTACAACTTACATAATATAATGATGTGGATACATATAATTTTGCAACAAGATGTGAGGAAAAGTGTTAAGTGTCTCAACCTCAAACAGGAGGCCCGCGGGATTTATATTGATTCAGTTGGGCACACCTCCCAATGACGCATACAACAAGTCACGAGAGGAGAGGAGATACATCTGGAGAGAGAGAGAGAGAGAGAGAGAGAGAGAGATGGGAGGTTACAAGGGATAAGCTAGAGATAAGCTAAGTTAAAGGGATATCCTCTAACAACTCCTAACAGCTCTAGCCGGCTAACCATAACACCCTCCCTTAATCAGAACTTTGTCAAATTCAGATTACGCTTGAATTCTTTGCTAGAAACTCTTTCTCTAATGGTCCGGATGGCAATGCTTCTGTAAGGCCATCTGCAAACTGGCCTCTTGAAGGAACGAAACGAATGTTCAATTCTTTGCTAGCAACTCTTTCTCTAACAAAATGATAATCAATCTCAATATGCTTAGTTCTTGCATGAAAAACATGATAGGTAGAGATATACGTGGCACTAATATTATCACAATAATGGATGGGGTTTGTGTGTAGCATATTCCAAGTTCTTTGAGCAAAGACTTAACCTGTATAATCTCTCTGTTGCATTTGCCAAGCCTTATACTCTTCCCCGGTACTTGATCTTGATACAGTTGCATGTTTAGTTGCACACCATGAAATTAAATTGGGTCCAAAGAACACTACAAAACCACATGTTGACCTCCTATCATCCAAGCAACCTGCCTAGCCAGAATTAGAGAAAGCACTAACACGGGTAGAGGATGACTTGGTGAAGGTTAGTCCAACACTTAGAGTATGTTTCACATATCTCAATATACACTTAGCTGCAGTCCAATGAGTTGAGCTAGGTGCATGAAGAAACTGACATACTTTATTTACTGCAAAGGAAATATCAGGCCTGGTGAGAGTCAAATACTAGAGTGCCCCTACCAAACTTCTGTATTTTGTGCCATCCTCTTGACTCAAGGAAGTACCTCTACGAGAGATAGATTTTCAGAGTTGGAAAGTGGTGTTGTTGATAGTTTACATCCTTGCAACCCTGCCTTGCTCAAAAGATTAGTAGCATATTTTTCTTGAGAAAGATGGAGGCCACCATCTTTGGTTCTCTTGACTTCAATACCAAGAAAAAATGCAAGTCACCTAGATCTTTAAGAGAAAATTCCAAGTTTAAATCTTCCAAAAGAGTAGTCACTGCCTTATAGGATGAACTTGTAACAATGATGTCATCAACATAAATAAGTGCAAAGACAGTGGTGTGTGACTTATTGTAAATAAACAGGGAAGTCTCAGACTTGGTGGGAACAAAGCCAAGGGTTTGCAACTTGGAACTAAAGCGAGAGTACCATACTCGCGGAGCTTGTTCAGGCCATAAAAAGATTTGTCAAGCTTGCAAATATGGAATGGTTTATTTTGATCTTCAAAACCAAGAGGTTGCTTCATATAAACTTCCTCTTCGAGAACACCATGAAGAAACGCATTATGCACATCTAGCTGGCAAAGACTCCATCCTCTAGACACAGCAATTGCGAGAACAAGACGAATAGTGGCATCTCTAACAATAGGGATAAATGTATCCTCATAATCTAGTCCATACCTCTACTTGAATACGTTGGCAACAAGCCTTGCTTTATAGCAATCTATGTACCATCCGACCTCCTTTTGATGCGGAGCACCCATTCGCAATCAATGAGATTTGTACCTGGATGTGAAGGAACAAGGTGCCAAGTGTGATTTTTCTAGAGTGCACAAAATTCTTCATCCATGGCATTTTTTCACTTGGGATCAGCGAGTGCCTCATGAACGAGTGCCTCATGAACAGTATGTGGCTCTCCTGTAGATGCAATAGAAAAAACTAAACCATACTTTGTAATTCACAGGTTGTGTTTTGCCGGTTTGAATATATGTACGAGGTGGTGTAGCGATGTGCACAGAAGATCTTGTAGAATCTATAGCCGCCTGAGCAGAAGATCCATCGGATCCTGCAGCAGATCCATTCGATCATGAGGGGACAACCTCGTCTAGACTCACTGGATCATCCGTGGTAGACGTGGCCGCGGAAGATGGTGAAGATGTCGCAGAAGATCTAGGCGACCGAGGCGACAGGCGAGGCAGCCTCGAAAGACGCGTCGGTCTGCCTGCCATAGATGTATTGATGCACAGGGCCAACCTGGTGTAGACATGGGGCGTGGATGCGTAGCGCCCTATCGGCTGGCCCCCGCCTAGCGATTGGCGTGCCTCAGCCATGCGGGCAGACTCCCTAGTGGGTTGTCGCGTGCCAGAACCTGGTTGGAACAAGGGGGAATAAGGTGGGCAGGCACAGGCCACCTGACTTGTCCCGGATCCCAACGCGCATGTTGTCGGGTCTGGCAGAGTTAGACGCGGCGATCCCAAGGAGGATCGTGCCAGATCGCCTATGTCTTCGTTAGAACCCTCTATGACATTGTTTTCCGCAAAAAAAAAGTTACTGTTTGCATTGCCCTTTTCACTGATGGTTCATCCCAGCATCAGACTCAAGTAGGATATTAGGAGAATTAGTCAATATTGAATCATCACAAGAATCATTACCCACACGATCAATTCTAATAATATGGGAAGGAAGAAGGAGAATTTCTTTCTTAAGGAGTGCCCCAGCGTTGGGATGAAGTTTTTAAAAGGAAATTGGGTTTCATCAAAGACAACGTCACGTGAAATATAGACGTGGACAGTAGCAACATCAAGACATTTGACACCCTTGTGTTGAGCACTGTATCCAAGGAAGACACACTGCTTGAAACTAAACATAAGTTCATAGGTGTTATTGGGCCGAAGATTGGGTCAACATGCGCAACCAAAAACTCAAAGTGTGGTGTAATCTGGTGGGACATGGAGGAGACGTTCAGTGGGAGTTTCATTGGAGATGGTGCGACTGGGCCACATGTTGATAAGATGAACAATGGTAATAAAAGCCTCATCCCAAAAATTGAGTGGCATAGAGGTATAAGCTAGGATGGCTAGACCTGCTTAAACAATATGTCTATGCCTGCGTTCGGTAGAACCATTTTGTTGGTGCGCGTGTGGGCATGATACATGATGAGAAATACCAATCTTTTGAAAGAAATGGTTGAACCTCTCGTATTCACCACCCCAATCAGATTGTATGGCAATAATTTTTCTATGAACTTGCGTTCAACAAGAGTTTTAAGTTGTGAAAAACTTGAAACACATCAAAACGCTTTTTACGAAGATAGATCCATGTGTATTTGCTAAAATCATCAACAAAGCTCACATAGTATGAGTCTCGACCAACAGAAGTGGATGCAGGCCCCCAAACATCAAAAAAAACAAGTTGCAAAGGCTTGGGTGACACACTAGTGGATATAGGATATGGAAATTAATGACTTTTTGCTCTTTGGCATTAGTCATAACTAGTTTCTAAGTTTCTCTCACCAAAAACTGAGAGTTTATTTCTATAAGAATTTGATGAACGGTACCAAAAGATGGATGACCTAAGCGATTGTGCCACCTTTCAGCAGAAAGCTTGATGGCACCATACACTTGTTTATTGTATTTGCAATACTTGAGAAGCAATGCATAGAGTCCTTCCACACAAACACCCCTATGGAAAATGTTCTTCGTGACCTGATCCTTAATCAAAAAGAAGAATGGGTGGAATTCTAGGAAAACATTGTTATTAAGAGCAATACGATGGAAAGACAACAAAGTTTTAGATGCATTGGGCATATGCAAGATTTCATTGATCTCAAGATTTTTGTGTGGGGTTTTGATTATTGAGTGACCAATATAACCTACCTCCATACCCGCACCATTTGCTGCGGTGTAGAATTGGCCATGGTCATGATACTTCTCATGCATTGTTAGCTTCTCTAATTCTCCACTGATGTGATTCGTGGCACATGTGTCCATATACTAGTTGTTATCGACACCGTATGACACGTCGGTTGCAACTGCAGTTTTTCTTTCTTTTGGGAGGTATCATCGGCATAGCTCTAATCATAGTCATTAGCAATATGATTTGTTTTCTTACATATTTGACACTTCCCTTCGTAGCCCTCATAGCCTTGAAAATTGCGCCACTGGTTGTTGTTGGAGTGGGGGTGACGCTGGTTGTTGGTGTTGGAATTGTCGTGGTGATAGTAGCCTCCACCACGACCACCATGATGGCCACCACTGTCGTTGTGGTTGTTCTTATGGTAGCCGCCAGGACCACCGAAGTGACCGCCACCACTAGTATTGTTGTAGTCGGCTCCACCGCTACTAGGGCCGCCACCACCATAGTCGTCGCTGCCGTTGCCACCGTATCCGTAGCAGCCGCCGCCGCCGCCGCCACCACAAGGTCCACCACCGTTGCCTTTCTGATTGTGGTAGCCTCCTTTGTCAGCGCTCTGCCTGCTACGGGAAGCAATATTTGTCGAAGATTTGAATGCGCCAGAGCCATTACCGTGGAACATCTCGACCCTCTAGTCAAAATTTTCCACCAGGGAGAAGAGGGCGTCGACGGTGATTGGCTCGGTGCGAACATCCAATTTGGAGACGATCGATTGGTACTCCATATCTAATCCAGCGATGATGGAGATGAAATCAGTCTGGCTGATCCGCTTTGCCTCCGCCGCGAGCTCGTCGGCAAGAGATCGCATGTGGCCGAATTACGTCGAGGACGATTGTGATCCCTTATGTGCATTGGTGAGGGCAGCACTTATGTTGTTCGCGCAAGACAGGGATACGACAGAGAACATGTTCCCCAACGCATCCCATATCGCATGCGACTTCTCCAATGATGCAACTTGGACAAGAACTTCTTTGGATAGATTTCGAAGGAGGTATGTGACTATCTGTTGGTATTGGATCATCCAGGGGGCATAGGCAGGGTTAGCAACGACCTAATCCTTGCCATCTGTGGTTTTGGTGGTGATTGCTTTGGAGGGCTTTTTAATGGTTTGGTCTATATAGCCGTATAGACCGGCACCCATAATCTATGATCGGTCTTGGGCACGTCATAGGATGTAGTTTGTGCGAGTCAAAGGCTCGGATGTGTTGTTTTTTAGGCCGGAAGAAACGACCGAGGTGGAAGACGACATGATGGGCTAGGGTTCGGTGGAGCTAGATGCGATGGAAGAGCTAGCTCTGTATACCATGTGGGGAAAAGCGTTAAGCGTCTCAACCTCCAAACAGGAGGCCTGCAAGGTTTATATTGATTCGGTGGAGCTAGATGCGATGAAAGAGCTAGCTCTGTATACCATATTGACGCACCTCCCACTGACGCATACAACAAGTCACGAGAGGTTTCCCTCAAAAAAGAAAAACAAGTCACGAGAGGAGAGAAGACTGGAGAGATACATACGGGAGGTTACAAGAGATAAGGTAGAGATAAGCTAAATTAAAGGGATGTCCTCTAACAACTCCTAATAGCTCTAGCCGGCTAACCATAATATGTTTTACACAGGGAGTATGTGTGATGATGCAAAAGAGAACGCATGATCTATGAATGGAGTATGAGGTAACATAGAGAGTAAAAGAGAGCAGAAAAATATATTTATTTATTATTTAAATGCCAATATGATGAGTTAAAAAATGAATTTATTCACAAGTTTAGAGACAAAACCTTTTTACTTTACTATCTGTATATATAAATAGATGTTGAGATTGGTTAAAAGAAAATAACATGAATAGATTTTTGTTAAAAAGTATTTCATCATTCCACCAAAATGTAATTGTAAACAATGATTCAAATTTATATCTAAGAAACTGCTATATAAAATGTCATGTAACTTGGACTATGTGAGTAAAGGAGAAGCATACATATATTGATAAGATATAAGTATTCAATGTCCTACCTGTAAATGGGGATGTATTTGTTTACTGTATACATCTAATACCGCATACAAACTACTGAACGTCAACTCCATTTACTCATGTAATGTCACAAACAAACTTTGATTGTGTGTACTAATATGTTATCACACAAAAATGAACATACAACCCACATGATTATCTATGAAATCATAAAAAATATTTTAAACATCTTTAACATGATAAAAAATGATGCCCCCACATTTAATTAAACACCCCAAAGATGACGCCCTTGCATTTGCAAGGGCCACTCTGCTAGTTAGTTTAAAAGGGAAATGGATTTGTTTTCCTGATGTAATGTTGGCGAGTGGCTTCTGTTCTGAAGAACGGAGTCTTTATAAGTTGTCTGAGAAGATGCACCTTTTTTTCCCTGGTGGTTGTAAAAACTTCTTACTTGGTGTCAATTTGATAACCTTGCCCGAATTATGGATGTTCGTGTTTATTTTCCATCATAGAGAATTATTTTGTAATACATACGTCTCAAATATAGTTGTCTATGTAGTAGTGAATAAGCAACTTACAAGTGACACATCTCTATGAATGAAGTATTGGGAAGACATCTTTCTCAACAAAGTAGTGGCATATTTGGCTACAATGCTTGCTTTGCCACAAGAAAAGTAAATAACAAACAATTTCAAGACCGCAAGCTCGCCTCCTTCCTTTATTCCTTCTACTCTGCGTTACAGCTTAAAAAATTTGTAGTAGGTACTCTCTCTGAGTTATTATTATTACATTGAAGTTGCAGCATCAGATTGTTCCGCTATAGCTGCAAGTAGTCTTGGCATCATAGGCATATCAATCTCCTGTAGACCCTCGAGAACACTAACCACTTCACTCATCGTCGGCCGATCAAACTCATTATCTTGGATGCACCAAGATGCAACTTTGCAAACCCTTTCAGCCTCTTCCAAATTGAAGTCACCATGCAATTGTGTATCCACTAAACTCTTCACATCTCCCCCGTGAAGCTTCCTGATGGCTTGCACAGGGAAATATTCATGATGTTGGTAACTGTTGCTGCTGCTCTTAGTGTTGTGTGATATTTCAGGTGAGGAATTCCTCCTCCCTGATATAATTTCCAGCAGTACCATGCCGAAGCCATAAACGTCAACTTTCGGTGTGATCGCCACTCCGCTAAGCCACTCTGGGGCAAGATAACCAATAGTTCCTCTGAATGAAGTCAGAATTCGACTAAAATCCCTCCCCACAAATGCTGCTAATCCAAAGTCTGCAACTTTAGGAACAAATGATACATCCACAAGTATGTTCTCTGGCTTAATATCACAGTGTATGATGCACTCGCGACAACTCTGATGCAGGTAGGACAATCCTCTAGCAATTCCTAGGGATATCTGATATCTGGTGTTCCAGTTTAGCACAACAGCATCAACATTATTGCTCTTCTTAAACAGATGACAATCAAGAGAACCATTTAACATGTGCTCGTACACAAGTAATCTGTGATCACCTTCGCAGCAGAAACCAACCAATTTTACTAGGTTGATATGTTGAATCAGTCCAATTGAGCTCACCTCGGCCCTGAATTGCTTCTCTCCTTGACGGGCACCATCAAGCCTTTTCACTGCTACAGTAGTCTTTGAGTCACTTAACACCCCCTTGTACACAGAACCAAAACCTCCACCACCCAGCTTCTCAGAGAAGTTTTTAGTAGCACGAACTAAATCAGTATATCTAAAGGCTATAATCCCGCCAACACTGCCTTGACTGTCATAGTATAACGGAAGAAAACCACACCACTTAAATTTGTTCCTCCAAATCAGTAACAGAAACATGAGCATGAGTAACCCAAAACCAATAATGCTTGCAGTGGTAACCACTCCAACGTTCGGTTTTGTTTTGTTTTTCCTCAAACTTGGCATGAAATCTTTGGCAGCAAGACGGAGATAAAGAACATCTTTAGAAGTGTATTCAATGCCATCATTAAGAGTTACACTAAGCAACTCCCCGTTCCAGACAGAGCATTTGCTATTATTATAGGAATAAGCAGTGCAGGAGCAGGAACTGAGACAAGTTTCTTCGCATTCCCTCTGAGCGGTAGCAACGGCTATGGTTTGTGGGTTGTAGGGCAATGTAACTTGAGCAATGGGCTGGAACATGTCAGTTGAACTTGTGATGTTTTTGTCACTAGTGCAATGTAAAGGTGTATTTCTGATGCACCCCCCTGTTCGATCTTGAAACTTCCAATCCTGTGGCGACTTCTGAGAGAAGCTCTCCATGCAGTCACATGATGGATTTGGATTGCCTCTGCAGACTGTAAAAGGTCCACAAGCAGCAGGCGGGTTGCAGGGATCGTCAGGTTGGGCATATATGATTTGCCAAGACCGAGTAGCTTGCGACCAGTGGTTCAGCTTTATCTGACCAGACATGTCTAATGAGACAAATACAGAAGGCGATGATTCATTATGTGAAGTGTACATGTAGTATTCCTCTTGGTCGTTATCAACATATACTAGGTTATATAAACCTTTGGTCAGAGAATTCGAATCAAGCAGTGAGTTGAGTACTCGTACAAGATTGAATGATGATGTTGTGGAGGATGCATACTGCCAATACACTAGAGATGGGTTGTTGCGGCGACTGAGGACAAGCCCCCTGGTGTCTTCTAATTCAATGCTATATGAGCCGAGCCCCGGGTCAATGAGGCTCTTCTTTGAGATGGGTTGGCGAGTGAAACTAGTGACCTTGTTTCGGCCTAACTTGGCACCAGCAAGCACAACATCTGTTGGGTAGTCGAAGCTCTGCCATGCCAGTAGGTCAGATGACCGGCTCTCTTTGAGGACAAGGTTTCCACTGTTCAAGAGAATGGCAGAACTAGTAGCGTTGATGCTCTTGTGTGTCCTATTATTGACAATGTGAGTGGACCAAACAATGGATTCATTGTTGGCGGCATGGTTTACTATGACAAGATTGCCATCTCTTGATATCTTGAGCTGTGTTAGGTTGACATTGGAGTTGGTGATGGGCGTATCCCTATTAGCAACCCATACAGTTGTGAAAACTGGGATCTTATTGAACCATATGCCAAGGTACCACGGGCTGGGGCTGGGAGATGTGGTGTTGTGGGATGACTTACTGATGGTGCTTGCTGGATGGAACTGGAAGAAGCCAAGCGCGAACTTGCCGTTTCTCGAGACGAGCTTGTCACCGAAGGCCAGCTCTTGGCCTGCCACGAGAGTGTCATTGCTTGCAGTTGCAGAGGAGGAGCACCAAGGAGTAGTGTGCAAGAGGAGAAGCCCGAGTGATAATATACAGAGGGGAGGCATGTTGAATGCTATTCAGAGAAGCAGAAGAGAATGTGTATATATAGACAGGATGGGAGAGGCTGGGCCTAAAAATGTACTCCCTCCGATTCCTAAATATAAGACTTTTTATATCTAGGAACGGAGCGAGTAGTTAGGCATACATGCATGTTCAACTGACTGACCAGAGAATTCACTACAATCCACTTTGGACCAATTATTCAGAATCGGACAGCACTAGCTACTACTCCGTAGCTATGTACCCACTTGGGCTGCAACTTGATCGAAGAAAGTATTACCATAAAAAGCAGGTGCTGGATTAGCGTGTCTACAAGGAGGACCTTGAATGGAGCTTCCACCAAACGGGCTGCATAGAACCACCATGGACGACCACGGTCAAGTTCAAGTCAATCATGAGGTTTCCACCAAGCTTACCAAACAGAGCCTTCAGTATTTTAGTTATATCTGCCAACAAAAATACGACCAGACATAAATAACAAATGTTGTAAGTTAGAGTTTGCAAACTTAAAACACACAAGAGAGCACCTAGAAAAGGAACACAAATGAACCAAAAGGGACGGTCGTAGTACTGTAGATATCCTTTTTACTAACCAACCCACAAAGATAAATGTTTTTTTAGATAATGAAAATGATAAATGTTTGTGTTACAGATGCAGACTCAACGGATATGAACACAAAGTCACCCTGCATTAGTGTGACCACAGAAAGAAAAAGAAACGTTGTAAGCTAAAGTTGGCAGCTTAAAACACATACCTGGCCAAAAAAAAACAGTAACTTATAACACATAACATAGAGCTAGGGGGAAAAGCACAAATTAACCAAAAGGGGCGGCGCTATATTGGCAATATCTCTGAACTGAAATTCAACCTATACATGTACAAGATATGGAGCCATCCCAGGCTCATTGGACCAAGGTCCTGTTTCGAAGATTCCTCAATTCCTCTCATTTGGTCAATCACACGCTTATTGAAAGCAGTCAATTCTCTGCATCACACTTGAGTGTTAATCTACAGAACATAAGCTGACTGACCGGGGAAGTCAAGATTGGTGGCTAGGACGGCACTAGCTACGTACCCACTTGGCATGGCAACTTGAGATGGGTAGCTGTACACCCATTCGGTGCTATCTATCTCTCTATATATAATAGAGATATTACGAGAAAAACAAGTGCTGGTTTAGCTTGCCTACAAGGAGGACCATCAATGAAGCTTCCACCAAGTGGCTGCATGGAGCCAGCCATGGACGACCATTTTTATTTTTATTTTTGGAAAAGGAGGAACGGAGCCGATGCATGCAGCCATCTTATTAAAAAGGTACGAATGAAGTCTGAGATCCACAAAGGCGCTCAAGCGC
>CBMN010756666.1:0-11586 GCA_000582825.1 Hordeum pubiflorum
AAACATAATAAATAACAGTAGGGAAATCATGATGCAAAATGGACGTATCAAACGACCGCATCAAGCAACTCGCCACCGACTTGCGCCAATCGAAGGAGTGTACGAGGGACTACCTTAACACCAAGCTATCAAGTCAAATGGACGAGTTACGTGCCTTGATGGTCAATCGTGCTTCTTCAACATCTACATCATCAAGGCGGCGGCACTTAAGTCGCCAATCATCGGATTCTTCTTCCGGCGCAAGTCCACCTCGAGCTTGTCATCATCATTGTGATGACCATCGCAATCATCACGAGTCGGACAATCCTTTCCATGGCAATGGATTGCAAGATCTCCTTCGCGAGCGTGAAAGACGTCATCACCAGGAACATGAAGCTTTGGAACAAGAACAAGAACACCAACGCCGCGAAGAACAAGATCGCCGTGAGGAACAAGCGCTTCAAGCTCAATGTGCCATCCACGATGCAACTCCCGCCTTGGAAGAGCGCAACCGCCAAGCGCGCGAAGAACAAGAAGCACTCCGGCGTGAATGACAATAAGAAGCCGATCACCAAGAGGAGCGCCACAAACGGAGAAACCGGGTGCGTTTGCCTCGTTCGCCCTCAAGCAAATCATGACGAGCTCGATGAAGAAGAACCACCAAGTCCAGAGCATCGTCAACCACACAATGACAATGATGTGCCACCTCCAAGACAAGATCTTCATCATCACCACCACAATGATGAACAATGCTTCGACAAGCTCAAGTTCACCATACCTAAGTTCTCCGAAAGCACCGATCCCGAAGACTACCTCTCATGGGCCCTTAAGGTGGACAAGATCTTCCGTCTCCACAAATATGAAGAAGAAAAAAAGATCGCCATGGCTTCATTTGAGTTCCAAGATTATGTTCTCATTTGGTGGGAGCAAGTGATTGAGCGAAGAAGAGAAAAAAGCGAACCTCCCATCACGACTTGGAATCAAATGAAGGACCTCATGAGAGCTCGCTTCATGCCAACCCACTATAATAGTGATCTCTTCAAGAAGCTACAACTCCTCAAGCAAGGCAACAAGTCGATAGAAGAGTACTACGAAGAAATGGAAATGGCCATGATCCAAGCCAATGTCAAGGAAGATGATGAGCAAACAATGGCGCGTTTCTTGAATGGGCTCAACTACCAAATCAAGAAAATCGCGGACTTCCAACCCTACTCCAACCTACTCGAGCTAGTGCATCAAGCATCAAAGGCAAAACGCCAAGCGCAAGATGACTACAAGTACTCCAAGTTCTCTCCCAAGACGGCTCAAGTACTCAAGCTTCTCCAACTTAGACGCCTTCGACTACAAGAACTCCAACAACTATTGGTGACAATTCAAGTTACAAGCAAACAACGACATCTTCGAGTCGTCCTCCTCCTACAAGCAACTACAAGCCAAGGGTTTCATACTCTACGGCTCCAACGGATGCACCTGCCAAGACAAGTTCGATACAATGTTTCACTTGCAAGGCCCGAGGCCACAAGATATTCGAGTGCCCAACAAGACACACTATGATCGCTCATGAAGATGGCACCTATGACTCCATGAGTGATGACGATATGGAAGCTTTGGAGCACGTGGCCATGCACCGCCAAGTGAATGAAGATGAAGATGCACAAATATATTGCGACAACAATCTGAGCCACACTCTCGTTGTTTCCAAGGTTTTGACTCTTCAACAACAATAAGAGTACCTACTCAATAGTACCTACTCATATGCATGCTATCTATGCTACTCTGCATGTTGATCAAGGAAAACATCAAGGAATGGAAAGAGTGCCTACCCATTGCCGAGTACGCCTACAATCGCGCGCATCACTTCACCACAGGCAAGTCTCCCTTCGAGGTGGTCTATGGCTTCAACCCTTTGTCCCCATTGGACATCCTTCCTCTACCGCTACAAGAGCGAACGATCATGGACGCAAGCGCAAGGGCAAGCTACATCAAGAAGATGCATGAAGAAACAAGGCGCACGATCGAGCGACAAGTGGAATGACTAACCAACAAACACAACATCAACAAGCACCCCATGGTGTTCGAGACCGGTGATCTTGTGTGGCTACGCCTCCGCAAGGATAGATTCTCCAACGAGTGCAAATCCAAGCTACTTCCTCGAGCCGATGGACCTTTCAAGGTGTTGGAACGCTACAACGACAATGCCTATAAGATCAACTTTCCACGCGATAAGTACAATGTGAGTGACATCTTCAACTTCAAGGACATATCTCCTTTCCATGGTGATGACGATCTCGATCCGAGGACGAATCTTTCCCAAGGGGGGGGGAGGGTGATGCGGAGCATCCCATGGTCATCCCCATGGACCCTACATCAACCTCTCAAGCTCGAAGTGGCCCTATGACAAGAGCTCGCGCACGCGCCATTGAAACCAAGGTGACATCTCTCCTTAATGAACTTTCGTTCGACCCACTCGAGACATGGATGCTACATCAAGAGGAAACACCATGCATGCTTATGTACCATGAAGACGACCTCAGAGGCACACGGAGTGAAGGCCAAGCCCCCACGGCGACAGACGAAGGCAAGCGTCAAGGGAAAGCGCCGAGACCTCCCAGCGGCCGGACATATGGCCCAGGGCCTGGAAATCCGACGCCACTAGTCCAGAACCCAGGGCCCGCTGAAGCTTCAGTGGCCGGACATCCGGCGCCATCTCGGAAATCTTGCGTCGCGTGACCAGAACCTCGTGGGATCGAGCCGCTCCAACCCGGACATCCGGCCACAAACCCGGACATCCGGCGTCCTGTGAATCCCCGGACATCCGGCCCCTGCGTGGGCAGATGCGGGCCGAAGGCCCATGTACCCGTCTCTCCTCTCTCTCTCTCTCTCTCGCCTAAGACTATATAAAGGACTCCTCCTCCTCCATCTAGGGTTAGAAATGTTTAGCTCTTGAGTTAGTTGAGCATTGCTTCTTCCAGTTCCTCCTTCTCCATGTAGATGCCCTCTATGTGAGAAGATCCAAGTGGATGTCAAGGCCCCTGTCATAGGGAAGATCCTCTAGGGATTCAAGGCCCCATCTCTTTGAGTGGGAAGAACTATCATCTTTACTTGTATCCCGTGTTGAACTAAAATCATTGTATCCTCTTGTGTTTCATGGTTTTAGCGGATGTGTGATCGGAGATTGTCTTGAGTGTTTGCTTGATTTCTCTCATTTTTCCCCTCCAAGTGTGAAAAGATCGACACCCTGCCCCGTATCAACCCCCTAAGAGATCTACACTGTTGCATGCTATTCATGACACTTGGGAGGGCATGGCACAACATGAATGTGGTAGTTCATGATAAGACCCTTCCGCCAATGGAGGCCTTGAAAAGGTTCCATCGTAGCTACATGGACTCTTTGCTTGCACTTGAACAAAATTCTTCTGGTGATCGAGTGAAAGCGAAGACTGTTATCTCCTATGACCCACTGATCAAACCCTTACATGCGATAACGACCACGTGTGTTTTAAAAAAGTGGAGTCTACCTCGCGTGGGCTAGACAAAGGTAAGTACAAACGACTCCTGGACTGGTGATGGTCGTGCTGGTGTGGGTATGATTCTCCGCGACAACATGTGCGACATTATTTTCTTGTAGAGAGTTGTTCTCGGGCTGGGACGCGTTGGAAGCTGACTTAAGTACTTGCATGGAGGGACTCTCTCTCTCTCACTCTCGAGCACACTGATCTACCAATACACATTGAGATGGAATCACTGTCAATAGTGAACATGATTAAAGATAAATTGCTTCTCTGATTGATGAAATCAAACATCCGATGTTTCTTCGTTTGACTTGTATTACTCATGTTTCTCGTAGTCAGAATATGATTAGTAATTTCTTAGCTAAGTTTGCTAGAGTCGAAAGTAGAACAGTTGTTTGGTTGGGATCTTGATTTGTGTAAGAAAGATTGTAATATGGATACTCCTTAAGGAATACCATACTCCCTTCGTTTTTATTTACTCCGCATATTAGATTTGTCTAAAGTCAAACTTTATATACTTCAATAAGTTTGTAGAAAAATACATTAACATATACACCATCAAATCTATACCATTAGATTCTTCACTCATATATTTTCACATCATATAAATTTGTTATTGCAAATGTTCATATTGCTTTCTATAAATTTGATCAAACTTTATAAAGTTTAACTTCAGTTAAGGGTCATGTTACGCGTCGGCAAGCGGATCATTTTAAAAGATCCACGGTCTCACCAGCCGTAGATCCGGCACAATCCATTGTAACAAATGCAGTGTTTCAAAACCTTTTGCAACAGAGCTCAGGTTGTAGAACATTTACAACACAAATTGTGTTGCATATTTTTTTGATCACTCTTTTGCAACATAGATGGTGTTGTGAAAAAGACTTCTGCAACATGGATGTTGTTGCATATTTTTTTGCAATGAAAGATGATATCGCAACAACACCACTGTCGTTCTCGTCGCCGTTCTGCAACTCCGTCGTTGTTGCGGAAACTTGTCGGCATGCGATGATATGATCGAACATGGGCAACTTCCGCTGGTGGTGTTGTAGAAAAATAATTCGTCTGCACCCTTTTTGCAATATGAGAGTTGTTACGGAAGAAATTTTACAACACAGATGATGTTGCAGAAAACTTTCTTCGCCACACATCACATGGAACCGTTAGAAACCGGATGAACCCATACAAGACATGTGTCGCGTGGAAAAAGCGACGGACGCCTCGCGTGTGATCCGCCGGTTGAAACCAATCATTTTACTTCAGTTAAATCTAATATGCGAAGTAAATAAAAAAAAGAGTACAAGTTTCATGAAATAAAAAACGTAGACACAGATCTATAGATGGCAAATCTAGCGAGACATATTTTAAAGAAATGATTAGGGGCAAAATAACTGGAGCAAATGATCAAATCCCAACCGAGAAAACCTCGCCGTTTCTCCAACCACTTCTAAACCCCTGCCCTCGTAGCTAGGGTTTGAGCCTGCTGCTCGCGCAGCCATCCCATGGCTACCACGCCGGCGCTCCACGACGCGCTGCTCGACTTTACTTCGCGGGAGAACTGGGACAAGTTCTTTGCCCTCCGCGGCGATGGCGACAGCTTCGAGTGGTACGCGGAGTGGCCGCAAATCAAGGCCCCGCTCCTGTTGCTCCTCCTTGGGGAAGAGGGGACGGAGATCCTTGTCCCGGGGTGCGGGAGCTCGTCGCTCTCGGAGCAGCTGTACGACCTGGGGTTCCGCCGCATCACCAACGTCGACTTCTCCCGTGTCATCGTGGCCGACATGCTCCGCCGACACGCCCGTGTGCGCCCTCAGATGCGTTGGCGCGTCATGGACATGACCAACATGCAGGTACGGTCTCCTGCGTCCATGAATTGCTGTTGTGCCGTGCCAATTTAGAATTTTCTGTTCATTGGTGCTGGATTGGTGGGGGCTCACGGGGTGAGCTTTTTTTCTAGTTGAAGCATCTGCGCTCAGTTTGTTTACTGGTATTCAAAATTGCGAGGTTTGAACTCGGAACACTGATTGTTTTGGAGCTAGTATCAAAGTTTTTAATGCTCGATTGGACTTGATGTTGTAATAGAATACGATATTAGCTACTGAATGAAGAACGGACACACTTTTGTTTTATGTTATGAACATCGGTACCATAACTAGAATTAGATTTCATGCCCATAGAACCGGTTGGTTTAGGTTCCATGGAAGAGTATCCGTGCGTTGTCAGTGCATAGTCTTGTAACTGAGCTGATATGTTATCTCTCTGAGATAGCTTCCAGAAGGTACTTATGGTATTAGTTTGATGTTTTGCAACATGACGGATTAAACTAAAAACAAAATGGAAATATTTACTCTGTTGAGATGCAGAATGACCTTGGTATTACATCCGCTGGGCAACATTTGTGATTCCTCTTAACATGTGAACTGAAGTCACTACCGCTGTTTCCAATTGTACCTCTATTAAATTTCAATCGCTTTATGCTTCTCATTTCCCGTGCCGTTTTTAAGGATTTTTGTTGGCTTATGCTTTATTTGTTTAGAAACCTGTAACAAACATTCTCGTGGAAACTGCCTCACATCCCAAATTGGCAGTTTCCAGATGGTTCTTTTGATTTCATACTTGATAAGGGAGGATTGGATGCTCTTATGGAGCCGGAGGTTGGCACAAAACTGGGGATGAAATATCTAGACGAGGTATTTCGGTTTTGAGTTCGTTTAAATTTACTCTATATTACTTGCTGTAATATAGTAGGCTTGATGGAAATATCATTTTCTTCTTGTCATGCCTGACTAAGCAAACACCTTTTACAGGCCAAGAGGGTTTTGAAGTCAGGCGGGAATTTTGCGTGCTTTACTCTAGCAGAATCCCATGTTTTAGGTGAGCTTCAATCACTTACTGAGAACAGGATGTTTCACAGTTGCCACCTTGTACCTACTCCTTATTTTTTTGCTTTTAACTTGACATATGCGTATACGTGATTTTGAATTTGACATGGTTCCAATTTGGCAGTTACACTCCTTTTACTGTGTTATTCTGTGAGTGATCATTGGGTTTTAAGCTCTGTATTAGTACAAATTAAAAGGTCATGAGATTTTGAAAATGCCTTTACCAGCAAATCTATGATAACTACAATGTATGATGTATCTGCAGCCAACATAGATACTTCTGAAGATATTGTCACTCAAATTTCACGAAGTTCCATGAATTGTAAATTACCAATTATAAAATAACAGATGGACCACTCTATGTAATCAACCAGTTAATATCGAAACTTTGTTTAGACTCTTTTTTCTACTTTCTCTTTTGTAGACCTACTTTTGTCTGAGTTCAGGTTTGGATGGGATATGACTATTCAAGCTATAGCTAGTGAACCCTCTAGCAAGTCTGCCTTCCAGACCTTCATGGTGGTCATGGTAAAAGGGAAGATGGGTGTTGTACACACAATAAAATCACTAGTGGACCAGTCTGCTGAATACTGTAACATGCAACAGGTACTGTTATGTTCTTCTGATAAACCCCCTCTGTTCCATAATGTAGTGCATATAAATATTTTGAGAAGTCAAACTTTGACCAAGTTTATAGGGAAAATTATTTATATCTACAATACCAAATATATAAAATATGAAACTACTTATAATGAATCTAATGATATATGCTTGGCATTCTAGATGAAATGTTTTTCTCCAAAAACTTGGTCAAAGTTTGTGAGGTTTGACTTTTCAAAAAATCTATTATGTGAATGGAGGGAGTAAATATTATGAAATATAAATAATTAAGTTCTTGTCAGGACTTACATTTTACTCGATGTTCTATGTTGGTGCTACAGGCAAATGCTGTAATTCATGCTCTGCAAAATGAGAACAAAATCCGGGAGTCACACAATTCTGGTGTTGATATATTTCTCTCGTTGCGAGACCTTCAGCTGGGTGCTATTGGAGATCTAAAGGTTATTGTCCCAGGACGAAGGAGGCAGTTAATTCTCGGTGAACAAGGAAGCTCACTGTTTTGCTACAAAGCTGTTTTATTGGATGCCAAGAATCAACCTGAAACATTTGTATACCACTGTGGAGTTTTTATTGTGCCTAAGGTCTGTTATATACTGTCAATTTGCACCTGTGCCCTTATAGTATTTTTAATTACTATTACTGTTTAACTGAATCCCTTAGCAATTATTGCCTCTATCTTGCAATAAACCTTCAAACTGAGACACAGTAGAAATGTAAACTTTCTTGATCAAAATTTACGTGGGTCTGTTTGCAACTTTGGGACTATTTTTTTTCTTACCGATTCAGTCCTTTAATCCATGCGTTTTATGCCAATCTTACTATCGATGTGATCTTAATTGATGTGTTAGTTTTGTGTCCATATTCTTATTATAGCCTGAAAACGTGCTATGGTGGTACATACAAAGTTGCCTCAAGTTGGAGTCCACACGATACACGAAGTTGCCTCAAACTAGAGTATACATGGACGATTAACATGTCGATGCCATACGATTCTATTTCCCTCTCTACTGTCACTGTAAATTCCTATTGCCGGAGATGAGAAATCGCCGTACAAATATGTCAACAAACTCAAATTTCATTGTAGATGTGATGTGGATGCTGTAATCGTGTATTAGTCTTTAAATCCCAAGAGAAAGCTTAAAAGAGAGAAGAAATGGGGGCATGTAGCTAATGCTTCTTTGTGCAATTCGACAGAAGGTTAGGATTTTGGAAGAGTTACAGAGTGCATAACAATAATAGTGCAACTAATGACTACTGAAGCAAGTTATTCCACCATTCCATAATGTGGTGCATATAGATTTTCTTTTCAAAACAAACTTTGACAATGTTTAGAGAGAAAAATATTTACAATTAGAATACCAAACGCATATCATTGGATACATTGTGAGTTGAATTTTAATATTGTTTATGTTTGGTATTGTAGATATAGATAGTTTTCACTTGCTCAAAGTCTGCTGAGTTTGACTTTTCATAAAATCTATATGCACTACATTATGGACTGGAGAGAGTATTGTTTATGTAGATGAACGAACTTCCATCTTGAGGACTGTTTTTCCAGCCTGGGAAGTGGATAAGTCAGCAGGCTAAACATGCATATTCAGTGTATGAATGAGATTAGTGCTGTCGTTCTTATCATACTGCAATCATGAATCTGCTGGATGCAGCTATTTGTTGGAGCTATAGATGCTTATGTATATGTTGTTTGATTTGAGGGACTGCCTTATGATAGATGTGTTGATCCATCAACCAATTAACCCATGATTTTGGGGGCGGACCCCACCCCCCATTTTTCTTTTATCCCTGTGCTTATGAGGGTCGAGGTGGTTGACAGTCTATCCCATTACATTTCTCAAACAAAGTATGTGGCTAGGTTTGATGAATGGTCCATTCCAGTCCTATTCCTCAAACCAAACTAACTGATACTGATTTATAAAATTCTAGCCCTGTTAATTTTTTTAGGAGTTGTTAGTTCGTTTAGTGGCATGGAGAACTTTGTGTGATCTTCAATGTTCATTCTTGATGTAAGTTTTACGATTTATCTCCTCAGGAATCTTATATTGTTTTAATAGACCTTAAGCAATGAGCAATCAGGATGGGGAACAGATCACTGAGACAAACTTCACTTAGTGGATTGGCCTCACAATTATATGGGACTAACCCCTGCATTATTAGGATCTTATTCATGCCAAATTTTTTTTCATGTACTCCCTCCGTAAAGAAATATTGATCTAAACGCTCTTATATTTCTTTACAGAGAGAGTAATTGGGAATTAAGAATTTTCCATCTTTAATATTCTTAATTTGGTTGAAGTCCTGTAGTAGTCCACAGATGCACACCCAGCAACGCTTTGCTGAATATGTTTTAATTTCCTTATCATCATTTCCTGCTTTATCTCTGTAATGAAACCTATAAATATGCTGGCATCGATCTCATTTCAATTAATTAAATTTCTGTCACCCTAGTATGTTTTTTAGTATAGTTTATTCCTCATTCTCATGAAGTCTCTGATTCATGGCTGTCGCTGTTTTCCCACCACAACAAAATGTATTTTTTTATCTGTGTGAGAGTGGCCTGTTGGTCAACTAATCTTAACAACTAGGCTTCGCTTAACCGCAGTAGCTTTTATTTGATGTTCACCGCATGTTTCATGTACCCAAGAAAATAGAGAAGTACTCAAATTGTTCATCACTTCTTCTGTCCATTCGTGATTGCTAACGAAAATACCTTCTTTCAGGCACGAGCTCAGGAATGGTTATTTGCTTCAGAGGAAGGGCAGTGGCTTGTTGTTGAAAGTGCAAAGGCTGCTCGTCTAATCATGGTATGCAGACTGCGTGTTTATCTCTTTGCTATCTAGGATATGTTGCTTCATTTTCATGGCTTATATTTGTGCTGTGCTAGGTATTCCTCGATAGCAGACATGCAAGTGCTGACATTGATGTTATCAAGGTGATGTTTCTCATTATTGTGCGATCGCCAAAGGCTCCTATTTTTATATGTCAGGTCGTAACATAATATTTTTGCTATTCGCAGAAGGATTTATCTCCTCTTGTTATGGATTTAGAACCTGAATATCCTGAAGAGACAGACCCTATGCCGTATGTGTCAATGCTTTCTTTTTTAAATTCCGTCAGCACTTTCTACTACAAGTAGGCCTTTATCGTGTGCAGAAAATAATTAATACATCAAATAACTAAGCCAAACATTGCATTATGTATTCGGGCGAAAGAGTGTCCTGTCATTGGCCCATAGAAAAATTGATTTTATTTTAAAAATATTATGCTAATGCCAAATAACTTTGATATGTTTATTCTGCTTGTTACCCTATTTAGGAAAAGATATATCATCATTATTATTATTCCATGCTTTTTGCTTATGACAACCCACACCAATTGGATCCCTTGATTACCGGCAAACCCTCTTCTTTTGCTCAGCCGTGTGCATTCTAGCGACCACAGGTTAAATTAATTTTATATTTGTCAATGCTCAAAAATAACATGGAGTAAATGTTGTGGTTGTCCCTGTTCTGGTTTTTATTTTTTTTAATCAAATGGGTAACTCTCTGTAACTAGTTATATTATAGTTGCAGATGTACATTATGATGCAGTCTCTCAATTACGTTTGTCTTTGTTCTGAACATTGACCTGATATTCAGTAAAATCTGCACTATTATGTTTGGAAATAGCTAGATGATCGTTGTTACATTTGATAGTAATATGTGCAAGCAAACTTGTAAGTGTGTGGTTCGTCTAAAATTAATGCACTGACACTTGACAACCGGATATCCCATTGTGCATTAATCACTACTCAACTTCTCTCATTTGGCTCTTTTCTAACTATTTATTGTAAGACCTTTTTCAATTGGCTTTGTTCTAACTATTTTTGTTACTTCATTTTTTTATCTTGGGGTGCTGGTGCATCAAACCTATGCAGATTCATGATGGCTAGTGATGGTGTGAAACAAAGAGATATTCTGCAGGAGGTATTGTTAATGTCTTAAAAAAATTCTACCTCGAAAAAAACTGTCCAATTTTATCAGGAAACCTAGTCCAGTGGCAATGATTGTACCGAATCGTTTGGGAGTTACCAAATTTCATGGTTTGAATTGGATTTGTTTCTCGATAAATTGTTTTCTTTACTAATGATTGTACCGTTCTAATATTCTCCCATCAAGTTCATTACTGCTAGATCGTAACAGTCAAAACCACTTCAACTCATCCAACATATGTTCAACTGCAGCCTTTTCCTTTATAGATTCACGGGCACATAGTGAATGTCTTTACATGATTACAATTGTCAAATAAATTGGTGCAAGCATACAATTCCATGTGGGGTTTAGACCTTTGAAGTTGAAGTATGTCACTTGAGCAAACTGTTTCAAGCTGTGAGCTGATAAGATTACGCGTTTAACCAGAAGTCCAGGACCAGTTTAGGTGCTTGTCATTCTAAAGCTTTTTAGTCCTAGTGTTTTCGTCTAACGTCTAATTCTGAACATCTTGTTCAGTTGTTGCTTGATAAGAACCTTTGGTTTCACCTTTATTCGTCGGCTTGCCTGTAGGGGAACGCAGTAGAAAACAAAATTTTTCCGACCTACGCA
>CBMN010756685.1:0-11107 GCA_000582825.1 Hordeum pubiflorum
GCCCCGCCTCCGCCTCCGCCTCCTCCGCCGGCTGTGACGCTCCCCCGCGCGCCCCAGGTAAATTCCCGAGCTCCCCTCGCTGATCCGCCAAGAAACTAGGGTTTTCTCCCCCCCGCGGTTTTCCAGATCGAGGTGGGGGAATTTCCGAGCTCCTTGGCTGATCTCTCTCCCGCTGCAAATCCTCCAGGTTTCCCCGCCCCCGGTGCCTTCACTCGGCAGGGGGATTTTGCTCCGATGGGCTCGAGCCCCGTGGCCGTCGCGTCCCCGGATCCGGGGGGAGACGCCGGCCCCAAGCAGGACTCCGGTGCCGCGGGGCCGGCGGGAGATTCTGATGTGGCCATGGCCGAGGCCTCCGAGGAGGTGGCTGCTGTCGCTGAGGTGAAGGAGGAGGGCGCTGCTCGGGATGGCGCGCTGACGGCGGGTGCTGTTCGAGATGCGCCAGATGCTGGCCGCGAAGAGGCAGATGCGGCGGCGGCGGCGGCGGCGGCGGCGGTTGATCCGTTGTACGCCACGGATGCAGCTGGCATGGTTGTCGCAGAAGGGTGTGGGGATGGTGATTCCATCAACGGGCTTGGAAGCGGTAGTGGCGAGAAGGCTGGAGCTTTGACCGGCGAGCCTGAGTGGAAGCCGGTTACGGCAGGAGATGTTGCTGGTGTTTCTGCTACTTCTGAGCAAGCCGAAGCCGGTAAGGATGCTCCGGTCACTTTCGTGTACACTGCTTATCGACGCCACTGTTTCTAGCCTGCAGCGTTGAATAATGTTTTCGCACTTCATTTCAGAATCCAGTGAACTCGGAGAATATCATGTCAATGCAACCCCTGTGGCAGGAAATGAAGGACATGATAATGGTGTAGCATATTTCGAGGAGGAAATACAAAATGGTTCTGCAAATTCTGCTCAGTGCGCGAGATACTCCCTTCCTCCTCTTGAAAAAGAAGGCTTTCGAGTTTCTGATCTTGTCTGGGGTAAAGTAAAAAGTCACCCTTGGTGGCCTGGTGAGATTTTTGATCCTTCAAATGCATCTGAGCTGGCATTGAAGCACCAGAAAAAGGGCAGTCGTTTGGTTGCATATTTTGGTGACAACAGTTTTGCATGGTGCGATGAATCCCAGTTGAAGCCTTTTGTAACAGACTATTCACAGATGGAGAAACAGAGTAGTTCGGAATCCTTTGTCGGTTCTGTCAATTATGCACTTGAAGAACTTTCAAGGCGGATACTGTCGGGGATGAGCTGTTCTTGCCTGCCAGAAGAGCTCTCTGACAATGGAATGTCATATATGGTTGAGAATGCTGGGCTCAAGGATGGAGTTACATGCTCAGCAGTCAACCGGTCTGAGATCCTGGCATCTTTAAGTCCAGAAAGCCTTCTTCAGTATGTTAAGTCGCTAGCTCTATTCCCTGGCCAAGGTGGTGATCTGCTAGAGTTAGTGATAGCTTGTTCTCAGCTTACATCTTTCTATCGATCTAAGGGATGCCCTGAACTTGCATCCTTCCAGACTGGCAGTGCATGGGTTGAGGATGGTACGGATACTTCTCCCATCGAGAATGTAGTGGTTGAGGAAGTTGTCGTCAGTGAAGTACCTCCTCCCGAGGTCAAGCCCAAAAGAGGCAGGGGGAGACCTCGTAAACACAAGCCTGAGGATAAACTGGTGCCAGGGAAACAGAAGCCTGCAGTTGCAGTGGAAAAACAAATGATCAAGGATTTTGATGATAAGAAAAGAAGTCTTGACTCGTTTGAAGATTTGGATACAAAGTCACCAACTGGTGGTTCTTTCAAGATTGGGGAGTGCATTCGGCGAGCTGCAAACCAGCTGACCGGGCCTTCGTCCATTGTAAAATCCCAGAATGAAAATACTGCTGAAGCAGAGAATGCAGAATTTGATGTCTCTAGTGATGATGCGGCTGCGAATGAACTTACTGTGGAAAAGTGCGCAAAGAGGAGACGCTTGCATAGCCATCACCTTGCGGACCCCAAGGAGTTATTCTCTCAGCTTTGCTCAGTTGCCATAGAGCCAACGGACGGATACAACTTCTCGGCACTGACAATAAGTTACTTCAGTGATTTCAGGAATTATGTTGTCTCTGTTGCTACTGAAGCAAGCATTATCGAAAAAAGTACATCAAAGAGGAGGAGAAAGAAGAGGATTTTGCCTTCTCCTGAGCTAGAGACTACTGATCATATGCAGGACTCCTACTGGTCTGGTTTGAGTTTACTTAATCACCCGATTCACAGCCTCAAAAGAGCTTCTACCAACACGAGGCCAAGGCGTAGGCGCAAGTCATCACATGAAACAGATTTGTCCTCTGTACAGGATCAGCAGGTCGCTCCTAAGAAACAGATACAAGTGATAGAAAGATCAATTATCCATGTGGACGAAAAGATAGTCGACGAGTGGAAGCCCACCGCACTTGTTTTAAGCTTTGGCAGGTCAACTGATCTTCTCTCAGAAACTGATCTGATCAAGAAATTCGGTCGCTATGGCCCACTGAAAGAATCTGAAACTGAAGTGCAAAAGAGCACAAATACTGTTAAAATTGTGTTCAAGAAGCGCGCTGATGCTGAAAGGGCTTTCAGCGCTGCTGGGAAGTATGGCACTCTTGGTCCCTCACTTCGTAGTTATCGTCTAGTGAATATGCCATTTTCTCTAGGAGAGTCAGAACCGAATAAATCTGAGGCGTGCCCTGGAGATCATGGCCCAGAGCTTCCTGGTAAACACTCCTATTTATATCTTCAGAAGAAGTTAGTTCACAACTAAAACAATATTGCATGCTTAAACCATGTGATGATGTCTTTTCTCTAGGTCCAACTGAGCCCAAAGTTTCACTGGATGCTGTGAAAGATAACCATGTTGACAAAACTGAGAAAGCAGAAGCTGTACAAGCATCATCAGGTGAACAAGTTGAGACTGTCAAGAAAACATGCCAAGCTGAACCTGTAAAGCAATCATCAGGTGCACAAGTTGAGACCGTCAAGCAAGCATGCCAACCTGAAGCTGATGCTGTTAAGAAAACAGGAAAAATTGCTGCCGAGCTAACTGAGCCATCTGACCAAATTGCAACAGCTGATGTAACTGAGCAAACAATGGAAATTCAAGCTCCAAAAGACGCAGTTGAAATTCCTTGTGATGTGAAGCTGGAAGATGAAGCATTGACTGAAGAATCTGTTGATCAAGTTGCAACTGAGCAAGTCAAAGTTCCATCAGATGCTGTATCCGACACTTCAAAAGTTCAACCAGAAACACCAGTTGAACAAGAGGGCACAGCAGCAGAAGCGGACACTGCTCAAGACCTAACTGAAGTGTCAGTCCAAGAAGCTGGGTTGAAAAAGCAAATTGTGGAACCCAAAACTGCTGAAATTGAACCGGAACAAGTCAGCTGTCCCGATCCAACTGTTCAAGTGGAAGATGTAATTGACGCATCAGGTGGGCACACCAATGTGGGCAGAAAAACTGCGGAAGAGATAACTATGACTGAAGCCATGGTTGAGGGAGTTGTGGAGTCAAAAGCCGTAGCACCAGCTGAGGAAACTGTAGAAGATAAAGCTACTGCAGGGACACTTGGGGAGGCTATAGAAGGTAAATCTACAGCTGAAGCACCAGGTGATGAAATGGAATACACAGATGCAGCTGAATCACTGGGTGGGGAGGTTGGTGTAGGTGAAGCCACAGGTGATTCACCAGATGAGAGAGTTGCTGTTGAAGCACTTGCCGGTATGTCCACCCAAGGTGAAACGGCTGCCGAAGCAGCTGATGCTGAAATTACAACAGCTGGAAAAACTGCAGAGGGTGTGAGTGTTAGAACACCAGGTAAGAAGGCTACAACAGCCAAGAAACCTGTAAAGGGTGCCACGGTTGAAGCACCAGGTAAGAAGGCTACAACAGCCAAGAAACCAGTGGAGGATGCCACGGTTGAAGCACGAGATGAGAAAACTGCGGCAGCCAAGAAAACCGCAGAGGATGCGGCGGTTGAAGCACCAGATGAGAAAGCTATGACAGCCGAGGAGGACGCCATGGCATAGGCGGCTGATGGGTAGGTGGTGCAACTGAACAGAAAGGCTAGCTAGCTCACGTCAAATTCTTGTTTCTGTCGGTATCAAGGTAATCGATCTGCTCAACCGGTTCTCCTCATCAGGATGTCATGTTTTTTTTGTATAGGAAAAGACGGGAGCCTGTCTGACCCTACCATCGCAGCGCTGTTAGGTTAGCTAAGTCAGTAGCATATATTTGGCCCCTTTCACATGAGCTCCATCAATCATCTAAGGTATTGGCGTAACCATAAAACGGAGCTGTTGCGAAACTTAGGTTGGTGCGGCTTTCCATCGGGTTAATTAGCATCCTGAATCAGGTAGGCAAAGCCATGTTCTTTCGTATGCACATTTTAGTGTCGGGTTGTCAGCAGCCCCGTTGGTGAATCTGCTGGGACGTAATATGATTCTTGTATGAATTGTCATTTGTAAACTGGCTGTGTTTTTCTGGAGCTCGTTTCTCCCCCCTTTTTTTCGCATCGTGACTCCAATGTTTTTCTAACAGATTCTGCTTGTGTATTTATTGATTTGTGACCAACATTTTTTGCTTGTTTGACTCTCGCCCTGTTTATTGCTGGTGGTTTGCTGTGCTTTTGGTTTGAGCAATGCACTCACATGCTTCTTAACGGATGTACTCGTATGATAGAATTCTATAGATCAGAAAATGAGAGACGAGACGGTGAATTTAAATTGTTTTCTGCCCTTTCGGAATCTATGGCTGGGCTTCATGATTGTGGCCAATTGGTCAGGATGTTGATAGTAATGGCTTGAGTTTGAAGATACGAAGGGTCTCTCTGATTCATAGGATTTTCGTAGCAATTTTGAAGGATTGAAATCCTTATGAAGTTTTCCTACGTTGATCCCTTTTTCCTCCAGAAACCAGAGCCCTTAGGGTCGCCTGCTTAATAAGTGGAAAACTGGGCGAAACCTGTTGAAACACGCCTCAAAACACCGGGCATAATTGGCCGGCCTGCGGAAAACCGGGTGAAACCTGTTACAACACGCCTCAAAACACCAGACACTATCGAGAGGAAGGTTCGATTTGGAATGCTAGCAAAAGAGAAATACGAAAGGATAGCGCCGCAAAGGATTCCCGCAGCCCAGATGCCCATCACACGGTTATTATGGTCCGTGTGCACTGTGTGCAATGGAACAAAGCCAGGGGGCATGCATATTAAGGCATTGTTCGGTAATCCACTGCTCCCCGAATCTACGGAGCTGGAAAACCGCAGCTCTCTTATTTTCCGCTGTAGCTCCGCCAGCTCCGCTTCCGGAGCTGTGGAGCGGAGCGTCTCCGAACAGGGCCTAACACGCCGGAAATCCGACTACCAAACCATGCCATGACTCAAAACACCCCTCAACATAGTCGTCGTTGCTGCACAAAACATCATCCCAGACCCATCCTTCCAACGCATCTACTGGTCCCTCTGGCGGTCTGGCCGGATCAAACTCCAAAATTGATGCCCTCAATAGGAGAACACGTGAATATGGGGTTTCCCCGTAGTTGTCTCGACTCCAAAATTGATGCCCTTAAGAGGAGAACACGTGAATATGGGGTTTCCCCATAGTTGTCTCGACTCCAAAATTGATGCCCTCAAGAGGAGAACACGTGAATATGGGGTTTCCCCGTAGTTGTCTCGAGCAGAGGAAGAGAGAGCACCCCGTCGATGCTTTCAGGAAGGTCACGACATCCATGGACACCATGTCATATGCTCCAACCAAGGTGGATCTTCACCCGGCTTCACCTTAACTTGCTCAAACCGACGGTGAAGCATGTCGGATCACCTACCCGTCGTCACATCCCATGCAACCCCCATCCGGCCACCAACATGTTTCGTAGGGTGTTTTCCTGAAGACTCCAATGCTCTCAAAATCATATGTAATTCCTTTGAATCAAAGGAGCCTTATATTCTATAGGAATTTTTAGCATTTACTCAAATCTCTTGAGAAGAATCCTATGTTTCCTGCTATCTGTGCGTTTTGGGAATCTAGGCCCGAAAAGTGGTTTGGACCTTCTGCTTGCATGCAAAGCTCTAATTTTGCTATAGTAAACTGGAAATGAGTAATTGGGCCGAGAGCTTCACGGTCACTGTGAAATGGTACCCTGCTGTATGAATTATTGAAGCCAGCAACAACGGCTCACTTCTTGTAAGGGCCTCTTTGATTTGCAGAATTCTCGAGATGTAGGAATTGAATATCATGTTCTCACCTATCCTACAGGAATTATTTTGGATGAAAGTGTTTGATAGCACAAGAAAAACAAATAAATTATACCAAGAGGTTTGAGTGGATTCTACGAAAAAAGTCTCAAGGATTCAATCCTACGAATCAAACAGTCACCATAGGAAAAATTCCTAAGATCCAAATCCTTCAAAAATTCTATGAAACTCCTTTGACTCAAAGAGGCCCTAAAGTTTTTTGCGCTGTTGTGTCGAATCAATTTGTATGGGCAAGTAACATGAACCCAGTTGGAGTATCACCTGTATGGTTGAACCAGAGGCCTATAAGAAAAAAGCTGTGGCATGCAGGCAGCAGGAGGGGCAAAATGCATTCGCCTCAAGAGCCTAGCACATGGGACATTGGGAGTCGGTGACGAACTAAAAGCAACTCTTCCCAGACTCTGATACAGCTAGTTCAGGACAAACTACACCTGGAGGAGTTATGTCTTCCCCAAATACCCAAATTATAAGGAACCGAATGACAGCCACGACAAGGCTAAACTGTTAAATCGTCATAAATATACAGACAACAACAACAACAACAACCATGCTAAACCACAACTGAATCCATTCTCAGGAAAAAGCAATTTACATCTGGGAAAGCAGCCTTGGAGCATCAGTTTTGGCAGACCGAACACGAGACTAATTGGGGGTACTAAGAGTTTGCTTAACTGCCTAGTGCTCTCCACATGACGAAAACCCACCTACATTAGAAATGCATGAGACATTTCATAATGAGATCACAATATCATATTATCCAGTGACGTGCATGTAGGTCTTCGGGTGATACGTACCTAGCAGAGCAGCAACAGTCACGGAGAAGGTCCATATCTTCAGTTTGATATGTCCCCATTATGGTACTGCGAGAGGGAAAAGAGAAGATTATCAGAAAACTCAACTACATTAAACTGTTTCAAGTGTTGACGAATGAATAAGTTCCCCGTACCAAAGAAAAACACATTACAAAGTGCTCATGGAATGCTGAAAATTGTAGTCTGAGATACTCCGTTGCATACGAACATAATTTCATACAGAATATCAAACATATCCAAAAGGTTTGCATTTCTAGAGCACAAATAAAACTTAGTCGGGCACGTCATATTTGCGTCCTGATCAAAGAAACCTGGTTTTGTGCATTGGCAAAACATCTAGGTTTCCAGGCAAGATATAGTGTTCTACACTATGGCATGCCCAAATTAAATATATAAACCAGCACAAAAAGGAACAGACGAGCATGGAGGATTCAAGAGCTAATCCTACTTGCTCATAAAGTTCCATCTTGTGCAAGATTTTGCAACTAAATTTGATTAACTGAAGAAACAAAGATAGCAGACAAACATTAAATAGCTATCATCTCTTTTCATTTCCCTGGTGTGTTGTTTCTCCTTACTGAACTTGACTAATAGTACTGGTTTTGTATGGAACTGTTCCTCTCTAATAATGCAGAGAATAGTGTGTCATTAACTTAGTTGTATGGAAACATGAACAGTTGGACAGGGCAGCTAGTTGGTACAGTTATCACTAGATAACTATCAGGGGAACTGACATGTGTACAGTTACTGCAAATACAATATGCAAGGTGCAAGCACAGCAGAACTTGCGCCTAATGATTTGTCATTTCACCAATGGAAAAGACAGCAATTATTGGACAGGCAGCTTGACAGAAGTTTCTCAAGCTACCGAATCTACTACAACATAACCACGAGAGATGCCTCACATGCATCAACCATGACTATTTTCTGCTTCGTGCTAAACAGCAATTCCAGGCCATTATGCAACCGACTAATACATTGTAAAGCATATTAAAGATAAATCACCTGAGGTTGCATATAAACCATTCCTGGATTGTATGCTACTTGTTGGCCCATCTATAAAGAACGTACATAGCTCAGTTTTTCAGCAATATTATAAAATAAACAAGAAAACAGGCATACTAACCCCTTGCGCACTTGTGCCACTTGCTCCTCCATGAGGACCAAGTGCATCCTTTTTAACAGAGACGTCGCCAGACTTCCCAGCTAGCTTACTATCACCCTGTTAAGTATTGACAGAAGAAGATGACTAGATGAGTCATATTTGTCACCCCTCTCATTTGTATAGGAATTATAGTACAATCAGTAAATCATGAATCATATCAATATCCTACCCCTAGTAAGAAGTATCTACTTGTTAAAGAAGCACTGTGGGGAGCAAAAGAACCAAGCAGTAAGAGAAGCCAACAGAACAACCATAAAATGGTCAACACAGTGGGGAAGCTTGCGAAATTCTCCTTAATTACTCTGTTATATATGCAACTTTTTTGTTCTGTTGGCAACCTAGAAACAATGCATACAGGTAATGAAATTACAAATTTCATAAATAAATCAGCTTAATTAGGTTATACAAATATCCTAGTACATCTATAATTAACAAGATATCTTCACAGTTCAGAACCAACGCATTATTGGCTTCAGTGATTGACTATATGCCTTCCAAGTTTTCAACATGGTCAGTTCAAATGTGCACAAATGATGTAAGTAGGATATGGACAGGATGGGATAGCTCAAAGTCGTAATTGATCAATTTCCAGTGATTCCAACTTCCGTTAAGAATTAATAGTCAGAAAACTTTGCGGCTAAATGGCAAAGAACACATGAAAAGATATATTTGGAATTCAGACAAGGAGGTAACACATTTTCAACTTATACAACAAATTTAATATACACATACCTCCGTCTGCAATCAGAAATAGCCATCCACCAAACAGAAGAAAAACAAGATAAGTCATGTCAGATGGATGAACTGGAGTAACAAGTGGAGGATAAAAGTATACAGCAAGCAATGACCACGCATAAACTCTAAGCTGTGTTAAGAAGTATTATATGCACATCAGGTCTTTATTCTTTAAGCTAGATTATGCATGACTTATTTACTTGTAAGTATGATACATAGCTTTAAGCAAGGAACTTTTTTAACAAATTATGAACTTCTCTTATAAATTTTACATCTACTAAATTGCTGCTAACCGGGATCAAATAGCTGGGGCCTGCACAAGAGAAGGTAATGTACGCATGCATGTCCCAGTTGAATAAAAGACTTCATTTTTAATAATGGATTCCGGAGACAATTCTTAGTGCTTCAAATCATTCAGTTATCTGAATTAACAGTACAAAAAAGAATGACAGTAATTGGAAGGATAAAGCAACACTTGTTCTAAGGACAATAAGCTGATTGGTTCCAGGCAGTGTGGGGTCTCATCAGTCACCAAGCTGAACAGGAGTGTTCAAACTTGCCAACTAAGACTAACCAAGGTGCCAAACAGAGCTGGCAGCAACATATTAAACTAGCGAGGGGCCTACCTAACTCCCAAAGCACTAATCCATTCCCAATTACTCCAGTTCAGAAAAACTGCCACATGACTAAATAGGCACGCACCTCTCTGTACTTCTGCAGATAAACCTTGAGGGGCTCGATGTACTCCTCAAACCCCAGAGTCGCCATCGCCCAGAGCAGGTCGTCGCCGTTGATGGTCTTGCGCTTCTCCCTCTGGCACTTGTCGCTCGCCCTGCGGTGCAGTACAGACAAAACAAAACAGCGACAGGTGAGCAGCAGACCACGCTTCATTCATTCGGGCAGGCAGGCGAAACAGAGCAGGGGCACCTACTCGCTGGTGATGAAGGAGATGAACTCGGAGACGCACTCCTGCACGGTCTCCTTGGCGTCCTTGGCGATCTTGCCGTTGGCCGGGATGGCCTTCTTCATGATGCGGCTGATGTTGGCGATGGGCAGGAACCTGTCCTGCTCCCTGACGCCGCCGTATCCGCCGCCGCCGCCGTCGTCGCTGCCTCCTCCTCCGCCGCCGCCCGGGGGGCTCGCCGGCGCGTCCGACATCCGGCCCTCCTCCTGCAGCACAGCAGCCCCGACGGCGACCCCGCCAGATCCATCAGCGCGCCGGCGCACCAAACCCTAGCTAGCCCCCGTCTTCCGGCGGAGGAGCCGGGTGGGGTCCGCGCGAGAGGGGAGAAGGGGGAGGGAGGCGTACCTTATATAGACGAGCGCGTGGAGGGAAGGTGGTGGAGGCGGGGAATGGAGATGGAGGTGCGGTGAGGGCGGCGAGTGGGGGAGATCCGACGCTGGAGAAGAGAAGGCGGCGCAGGCGGGTGCGATTCGTTTGGGGGCGGGGCGTCCGCTATCCGGGCCGTTCGTCAGAGCGCTATAAATAGCCACCCGCGGGGCCGAGGGTGCGGAATGGCCGGCGCACCGTGGACCCGGTGCAGGACGGCTTGCACTTCGCACATGGTGTGTTCCACGTGTTGAGAGCTGGTGTGATTCTTTATTCTAGGGGTTTATGTATGATTTGTGGAAAAGCTTACCAAACGCACCGCCTCGAGCGTGCGCCACGCTCCTCGGGGCCCACACACCGCTTCATCCCGTCACATTTCTTTTTTTTTCTTATTCTCTAGAAATTTCTCATAGACCTTGCTGCAAATAGAAGGAAACAAACTAAAGATAAGCCACTGGACACCGTTTTTTGCAAGGGGAAACGAGGGACATCACATGTTGCAAGGCTGTTCGCACGCGCTCACCAGTGATTCGTAGCCCACCACTAGTGATGCAAAGGATCATGGCCAACACTACAAGGCGTAGTTGTCGTCTGTTATCGATGCTCACATGGATGGCTAGAGGCGACCGCTACATGTTCCATGTTGCGTCTGCAACATGCTCGACGCAACTATGTGTGGACATGGACCAACAACAAATGGGCTTGTTGTTGTTGCAACGGTACAAAACGCTTCGACGCAGAAGCCCCCGCCTTGATCGTACGCTAATCATACACGCAAATACGCACGATCAAGATCAGAGACTCACTGGAAGATATCACAACA
>CBMN010756687.1:0-11604 GCA_000582825.1 Hordeum pubiflorum
GGGTGGCTCTGTTCTGTCGACGGGGTTTCCTTTCTCTATGGATGAGGGTCCGCGGCGGCGGGGATGATCCTACGGAGGCATGATGGGAGTGTTATTTTCATGGCATACAAGTTCTTGTTTAACTGTAATGATGCGTTGGAGGCCGAGATTCACGCTTTGATGCAAGGTATGGCACTAGCGAAACAACACTCTGAAGGCCCGGTTATTGTGCAGTCTGATTCCTCGACAGCATTGGTTTCTCTTCAAGGCGATAGTCTGGATCGTTCTGCGTATGGTTATCTAGTTGCCGAGATAAAGTTTTTGATGATTAATAGGGAGTTTATTCCCCAAAAAATTTCTCCTGATCAAAATAGGGTACCAGAAAATTTCCCGTGATCAAAATAGGATAGCAGATTGTTTGGCTAGTTATAGTCGATATGAATGTACTATCGCTGTATGGCTACACCGTGGTCCTCCGTGTATTGAGGCACTTGCCACTAGACTGTAACCCTATCATTATGGAATAAAACTCCTATTTACCCCGCAAAAAAATACATACTTTTACTAGTGTTATAAAATATCATATACTCGTCGGCGGCAGAGTACTACATACAATATACTCTAGTTTAATATACAATATACTTCATTCTCTTTTACTTGCTTAATACTACATACTACATACCTACAAAAAAATACTACATGCTACATATTCTATACGAGTGTTTTGGAATACCTTATACTGTATGCGTACCAAGAAAACATACTACATACTCCAGTTTTTTATTATACTAGCACATATGCCCGTGCGTTGCAACGGGAGCAAACGTAGGTCGATGACGAGTGTCGGTGAGTTCTAGCGAGGCAAGCTTCTCCCCGGCGGGCACATGCTTTGAGCAAACACCGTGACAAAATAAGGTGGCAGCGGGAAAACTGTTGTGCCAATCTCCATGGAAAGCAGGAGGACGATTCATGCTCATGGCCAGATTTTTCTCCTTTTAATAGATAATGTTATTGATACTCGAGATGAACTTTCTATGGGTTTTTTCATTAATAATTAGTATTTTTTTACAGAAAAACCACGAAAGTTATTCTACTCATTCTGGAATTTAATTTAGAATAGCAAATTCATATATGCATGAGTGTACCACCATTCCCACGATTGCAACAAATCATATATAATTGCATTCATCATGTAATAAATTAATTAAGGAGAAAAATTAGTGCAACCAATGCACCCAAATGACCAAAACTATACACATGCAAAATAATATCAGAGCTTCCGCCTCTGGTTTAGCAATGATAGTTGTAGACCAAACCTCACATCTGCAGATAACAGATGTAGCCGGCGCCGGCGGCAACAGTAGAAGTAACTGTCGATCCTCATGACTTCTTCACATCGTCTCGTCTAACACGCAAATCCCCATCTAGCTCAGCTTTCCTTGTAAAAGGATATGCACGTACTACTTTGTACGACCTCCCGAAGTGAACGTGTACTGGTCATGGTGAGCCGCATCGGCTTGACAGTGGCGGCCACAACGACGATGGGTACGGCCAGTACGTATCTACCGTAGTTATACCGCGGCCCGGCTATCGGCGAGGCGGAGGGAGAGCACCATGCTCCTAAACTTGTTGCTGAAAGACGACACGGCGGGCGGCATCGGCAAGTTCCAGCGGAACAAGACGGCGTTGATGTGTTTAATCTAGTATAGTAGCACCCGATCCATGTAAGTGGCCAGGTACATGGCACGCTTCAGTTCCATGGCGAGCCGCATCGGCGTGACACTGGAGGTGACGACAACAACAAGTACAACCAATATACTAGTATATCACTACTTTCCCTAGAATTGGAGGCCTCTCATTCAATTGAGGTCATCAATTTGAAATTGGGTCATTGATTTTGACCAGGTCAACATTTTTTCACTTAATTATTTTAATCCTCTAAAACAGTAAGCTTCCTATTTTGTAAGGCATCACAATCAATTGAGATTTCAATTTGGAGTTGGGTCAGCCAATTTTGACCAGTTAACAATTTCACAATGAGCTCTCATTTTCATTTTTTTAATACACTATGCTCTCTAATTTTAAAGCTTCTTCCGTCAATCCTTGATTTAGACTCCGTCAATCCTTTGTTGTGGCAATGGAATCTCTAAATTCGTTAAGCTATCCCGTTTTAAAGCCCCTAATTCAACTCAACAATTTCACAATAAGCTCTTTCATTCATTTTTTTAATACACTATGCTCCCTAATTGTAAAGTTTCTTCCGTCAATCCTTGATTTTGACTCCGTCAATCTTTTGTTGTGGCAATGAAATCTCTAACTTTGTTAAGTTATCCCGTTTTAAAGCCCCTCATTCAACTCTTCAATTTGGATTGGATACATAATTGAGTGGATCGTTCACCCTAGCTTCATGGTGGGATCTCTCGTGGAATGGATGACAAAACGGAAATGTTGCCCATGACACGTTTAGCACCAGTATAACACATGTGTCCAACAACGTAAGTAATTTTCTCATGTTTTTGTACTAATTAAAAGACGTCATCCAATCACATGGTCAAAACCCACCCAAACACCACAATAAAAAAAAAGAAAAATGATAAACTCATGAACGATTTGCTACGGATTGGTCATACCAAACATTGTCTCACCAATCACTTCCCTGATTTGCACCATTGACCTAATTTTTCCTTAATCTCTCACCATAAGTTGATAGATCCATCTGTAAGCATGCTTTTGTAAAGTTTGTCCGTAGGAGTAGCATATTTGATAAAAAAATGCACTTCATTGTATCCCCACACGCCAAACCAACTAATAAATAAATATTTTTTACAATTTTTAAAAAATTACATAAAATATATACAACCTCAAAAATATAACGGCGCGGCAAAGCGCGCACTGTCCTTCTAGTATGATAGTTATACTACGACCCGGCTACCGGCTAGGCGGAGCGATAACATGAGGCTCCTGAACTTGCTGCTGGAAGACCACACAACGGACGGTATTGGCGAGTTCCGGCCGCACTTGGCCGGCATCGTGGGCTTCCAGGTCGCGCGGGTCCTTTTCCTCTGTATCACCTCGACCCACAAAGCCAAAACGATTCAGCTGCTCCTCCGCTACACGTGATCAACTCTGCCCCACCTCCCATCTCTCTCCAAGCCGATATATATGGGGGAGGTTAGGGAAGGAGGCCATGGATGCGGTGTTAGATTTCAACTGAGAGTCCGTATTGCAAGGGTCCTGGACTAAATAATTGAGTTGGTGGATTTCAAATCTGGTCGTGTTTAACAACAACAGGGAGATTCGGTGGCCACGCTGACGGGCCAGCGTTGGACATGGGTGAACGCATAGGGGTCGACACAGCCAAGCGACGAACTAATCGTTCAGCCTAAATTTTGTACCACCTCGAGTAGCCGTAATTTTTAAACATGAAACGGCACCAATAAAATAATCTAAGCGGGACGAAACCAAGAATATCACCTTGCTCTATTAATAGGTATAGATTATAAAAAATTAAAAAGGCTTGACTTTTCAAAAATCTAATACATCTTATATTTTAAGATAGATTATGTACAAAAATTATGAAAATCCAAAAACATTAACATCACAACAAAGCACGCATAACCCTTCTAGTTAAGGATCATGTTGCAATTGCAACAAGAATCTCACAAGCGCCCGATCTTTATGGTGAACCTTTTTTTTACACAAGATTGGGATCCTTTTCGCAATTCTATACTGGTGGTTACAATTTACATTCGTCTATTTTTCGCTTCCAAAGATTCATCATTTCCCAACGGTCAATCAATTTTCCTTTTTTTTTGAGGGGATCAAACAAATTTTTTTTTTTTTGAGACAAGATCAAACAATTTTCCGACAAGCAAGGGTCGGGACTCGGGAGAGTGATCTCCTGGGCCAGATCCGGACAGCTGCGCCTACCGGGTCTGGATCGAGTTTTTTCCGGCCCGCTAACCATTGTCTTCCCCAACCCGGCATCCGTTTCGCCTCGCGAGAGCTCGAGACACCCCCATGTCGCGGTAGGTCGAAATCCCTAACCCTAGCTCGACCCACCGGCGTCCCCGTCCTCCTCCGGCCATCCTCCATGGACGCGAAGGACATCCTCGGGCTCCAGAAGACCTCCTTCCCGTCCGCCCAGGAGAAGAAGCCGCGGCCGCCCAAGGAGCCGCAGCGCAAGCCCGATGGCGTCTCGCGCGAGGTACCGCCCTTCGTCACCCTCTCCGCTCCCCGCCGCGCGTGTGGTTGTTCTCCCGGTGCTAACGCCCTTTTTGCGGATCTAGGTGTACGCGCTCACTGGAGGGGTGGGAATGGCGCCGCTCATGCCGACCATCGAGGTCTCGCACCTGAAGCGCCGGCCTGCTGCTGAGAAGGAGAAGGTGGGCGACAACTCTTCGGGCTTCTGCTATCTATTGAAAAAAACTGGTTACTGCTGTAGCATTTGAACTGAGATTTCCATACACCACTATTTGTGCAATATGAGAAACTTGGCATCCAGAGTGTGTCATTACCTGCGAAGTTGGGCTAGGAGTACATACGAACTGTTAACTGATTCATGTACATGTTTTCTTTTGCGGGTTGATTCGTGTACAAATTAATTGCTGTTTTGAGTTGGCGGTCAAACTAGCACATTGTTGTCATACTAAATTGCATCGGGTGCATTGTATCATCCGGGTAGTCGCCAGCAAAGACTTTTGGTGCCACCCAGTCAAAAGAAACATAATGCATATGACATGCACCCCCACTTAATGAAACATTTTGATCTCAAACTTGGTATTTTCTTTTGTAATTACTCTATGAACCACAGTCAGACTTCTGCTTTCTTAGGACTGCCGACCTTCTGTTTTGCCTTCATCTCTGCTAGTGATCTAAATTTGGGCAGTTAGTGTTATAAATAGTTTTGTAAGGGTAAGTCTAGTATCATGTAGCAGGATAATTCAACTTTGTGTTGAACTTCATGCCATAGAATGCAGAACATGACTAGTCTTATAAGCCATCCTTTCTTATTTTAGTTAGAATTCAAATCATTAAAATTTTATGTGCTCTGGTCCGCAACTTTATATCGTTATCACTGCATGGGACACCAATAGTTTCCACACACCTAGTTCTAATGATACCATTGGCTTTATGCATAACATGAATTCCAAGCACGAAGTGTCTAGTTTGTCACTTATATCTGTGGAATGCTGTTTGGACCAATGGACTGCTGTATGTGTTTTAACTTGAGAATATCAATTACTTGCACAGGTAGCATGGCAGTGGCTACCTTTCACGTCATCTGCACGAACTGACAATCTGCAACTTTACCACTGGGTCTGTCTCTGACGCTTCACTAATGTCGTGTACATCTTAAAATATTTAGTATGACTAACTCGCGGACTCACAGTATTTCTGACCCTTTTGTTACAGGTTAGAGTTGTAAATAATGTTCCACCAACTGGTGATTATGACTTCGCAAAATATAACACGGTGAGTATATTGTGTTAGTTACATCATCGAGCAAGAAATGTTCTCTTACAATATTGTGGGCTTACATTTTTTGTTTGTCGCTTTCTTTTGCAGAAGGTGGATGTTCTTAAATACACCGATGAGGAGTATGAGAAATATTTAACTGAACCTGTAGGTACTGTTTACTGTAAAAATATGTTAGCTCGGTTGTTAATTCTCACTTTTATTGTTACAATCAGAACATTGTGCTGATTTGCGCCTAGCTTTTAGTGTCACTTAATGCTTATGAACAATTGTTGCCATTACTAGATGTAATTCTGTTTAGTTCAAAGATTTGAAACAAATGAAGCTTTTCTATTTGCCGTTGACACTTTTGTCTATTTGAAGATGCCAGTAAACAAGTCTTAATTGGTGGGACATGGCCTCTTGGTGCTCATAATATCTTTTGAGCTCTTGGATGCAACAATCAGAGTGTTGGGCTATTTAAAAACTGTTCAATTCTGTTTTGCCCTTACCTGTGTATGTTATTTTGGGTTATTAGTCTGCCTTATAACATAACAATTTCAGGAGCATGTGTTACTGTTTGTCCTTTTGCAGTCATTTCTGGCATAGACAAATCTTTTGATCATTTAGGGTGTTGCATTCAATTTTCATAATACGTTTTTTTTTCATAATTTGTTGTTTTTAAGTAGAACGTCTGATGTGCTTGTTTCAGACATGGAGCAGAGAAGAAACAGACCAGCTGTTTGAATTATGTCAGCGCTTTGACCTTCGTTTTATAGTAATAGCAGATAGGTTTCCAACTGCTCGCAGCGTGGAAGATCTAAAGAGCCGTTATTATTCAGGTACTTCTAAATATGTACATCTTAATGTTCAGATAAAACTCACCTGGCAAAGGTCTCCCATTCCTACTTTAATGTTTATACATGCATATTACATGCTCAAAAGCAAACAACACTGAGTTACTTAGGATTGTTCCATCTGTTGCCATTCAATATATGGAACGATCGAGTAACTAGCTGTCTAGTTTATATAATAGATCCTTTAAACAATATGCTCTTGTAACTTCTGACCTTTTCCCGTTAAATTAGTGCATAAAGGTTGTTAATCATACAATGGCATTTGGCCTGTTATGCATCCACACTCCTATGTGTGCAAGTCTTTCTTTCTATGTACTATCTACTATGTAACATTATTATGAGAGGTTAAGTGCTGTCATGACTTTATATTTAGCATATATAACTAGTAATTAGTAAAGCTGACATGTATGCTCAGTCTAATTGTATCTCCAGCAATTCAATCTATGTATTATTGTGAGTTTACTGTGATGTAGTTATTGCGTCTTCTTGATCGCGTTTTTTTTTCTTTCTTCTTGATCGCAGTTACTAGGGCCCTTTTAATTGCAAGAGCTCGGTCATTCGATGAAGTTGCCGGAAACCCTCTTGTGAAGGTATAAGTTGATTTTATTCCCTTCCTAAAAGTAATTACTTCAATGTTATGGTATAGATTTTGCTGTACCCAAATATGTTCAATTGTGTTTCTTCTCAGGAAACCTTCAATGCTGCTCATGAGACCGAGAGAAAACGTGCATTGTCTGCACTCTTCTCCCAAACAAAACAGCAAGAACGAAAGGATGCTGAGGTGAGAAATCTCCTGCAATGATATTTTGATTATTTGATTTATGATGTCTGCAATTCTTAAGATTCTAGTCACGTATCTGATACCCAACTGTTGTCTTTTCAGGTTTTAGCAGAAGCAAAACGCATTATGGAATCCCGTGCTGCTAATAAAGTGAGTAAATCAGTACATTGGATTCCGTATTTCTTATCGTTAAAGTAATCTTAACTCTTAAGCAAGAACATTTGAATGGTAACTTGTAGGATATTCTCAGTGTAAAATCACTAATGGAAAATCTTCCAGATATTCATAATTTCGTTAAGCAAGTGGCATTTTAACCTTTTGATATTCCAGTTCGTGCGGAAGTGCGTGATATCATTGTTTATTGACTAACCGCGATATTTTTTCATAGTTAATTCTTAGAGATTAGGTTGTTTGCTCTGTCTGGTAAATGGTTCAAGATTTGTATGCAGAACGTGGAAGAAGCCGGAGCACCGACGAGCTTTCCTAATGCTGCGGTTCCTGCTGACAGTGTATCTCCCTTGAGCAACAATCTTCCATCTTCAGCTGCTACACATCCAGCTGCAGCAGCGAATACCTCCATACCTGATACACTGCGAATGGTAACTCTGAAACTATCGGTTGCTTAAGTAGTTTCTTTTAAGTTGTATATTTAGCTGTTGTGCTGACATTTGTAGTTACAGTTGGTATCTTCTTAATTACAAATTATGTTTTCTTATGTCTTGCTTCTATCTTGCTGGATTTGCGGGATCTAAGTGGTCTCTAATTGTGTTTTCCGGTCATTACATTAAAAAATGTATGCCCGCTTTCATAGTTGAGCCTTGTTCGTTGCAAGGGAAAGTGCTGTTCATGCACTGTGCTAAACACATCACAAGTAGTTTAGGTTAATTATGTCAAGTTGTCTTGACATCTTGTTGAATGAAGGTGTCTATTGACCAAATGAAGAATGATATATCTATCTGCGTACCTTTCTTTTTAGATGAATTTGACTAACTTTACGTACTCTTTCAGCTTAAAGTGTATTTGAGAACCCATGCACTTGATCAAATGGTTCAAGCAGTAACTGCTTCAGCTGGCATTAGAATGATTAAAAGGGTGGATCAGACTCTACAAGATCTCGGGGTTTGTTTTCGTGACACCAGTCTGCCCTTGACATGCACCAACACATTAGGCTTCAAGTGTGTTTTAGGTCTAATTACCAAGTTTTGCTACGAACTTATGCTGTGACTAAACCTTTTTGTAGGTAAATTTGAAGCCTAAGGTCCCAACAAAAGCAGTTTGTGCCGAACATCTTGAGTTACGGAACGAGATACTCACACTGCTTAACATACAGAAGCAGGTACTTTCCTGAAAGAGCTCCCAGATGCTTTAGTCTGATACTTCCATTTTGTCTTCCAAAAGTATCTATCCTCCATCTGTGTACTGATTTTTTGGAAGTGCCTGTTGAAAATACCATTAAAAGAAAGGAGAAAAGTGGCAACATCTGGCATCGTATTTATGTGGTTATATGTACTCTCCTTTCAACTAACAATTTGTTTTCTTCTGCATCTTGTGTAGCTACAAAATAAAGAGGCTGAAGTTTTAGCAAACAGAGAAAGTTCATTCACAGAGGCACCGACCACACCTAAGGTACATACAGAATGGGTAACTACCCTTTTTCCTCTCTGTTTCTGTGTGGAAGTCGTGTGATATGATAAATTATCTGCATTAGATTCCACAAAAGAAGTACCACGACAAGCTTTCTATAACTGCACGGCAACTCGTGAATAGGAGTGCTGATATTAAAGGGCTTACTGAAGTCTTAAAAGAGCGGTGCAAAGTGATACCAACAGAAGTTTGCTTACAATATCCAAAGATTAAGATGTGTGTGATAATCCATCATACATATTAACTACTGTGTGGGTACCATGTAGCTAGTGGAAAATTCTGGCAGAGACATAAGAGGAATTCTTTTCATTTCTGTAATAATTGTGCTGCCGGTGCCAAATGCCAATGCCCTGCCAAACATTAATTGCTTTTAGCTAATAATAACATTTCGGTGTTTTATTTTGCAGCGTTCTAATAGAGATATTGATCGACCCTTTGTCCCTGATATGGCTGGGTTTGGAGGTAATTTAAGGCAGACCATTTCATTTTACACTCTTCTTTTCTATTGGAATTGATGATGGGTTATACTTCTCTGTAAATATTTTGCATGTTACTTCAGGTGAGAGAGCAGTCAAACGGGACCACAAGCGGAAGGTTTGTTTTTCCTTCCATTTTCTCCTTGATGTTATACTTTGTTTTATTTTTTCTTTGATATGTGGTATATATCGTCTTTGATGCAGCATGTATCTTTAGTGTATTGACTTTGTACACAAGTGGGCAAGATCTAGTCTGAGCGTATACAGTAACTTTAATGATCTACTGGTGTTGTAGTTTTGTTTTATTATAGGTACGTGCAAGGCTTGGTAGGATGCATAGGCAGATAGTAATAATCTTGAATTGGCTTTATCAGAACCTGCTGGTACACAAAATCAAAGTGAATAAGTATGTTAGGTCTTGCATTATTAAGGTAGAGGTCATAACTTAGTTTTAATCATCATTTTGCTTGCAATCGATAATTATTGTTGGATTCTTTACAATGTTGCATCCCTGGTGCACTGCCAAGGTTCCTTTCACTGTCTACATTTGAGCAGTCCAGATTTCAGTAGGAAATGAGGGACCTTTTTTTCTTCTTCTTCTTTTTATGTATGTGTGTAAAAATCTCTATGTTAAGTGGCTTCAATTTCTCCCTTGCATCTTGTCTGTGACTGATAAATATCGTCCATTCATTCTTGCTAGACTGCTGGAAGGTTTGATGCACCCCCCTCGCCAACCCAGGGCAAGAGGCCTCGGAAGATGAAGGCGTCCGATTGATAATCGGACACAGCATAAAACATTGGATGTAGCTAAACAACCAGAGCCGGCCCGGGCCAGGGCAAGAAGGGCGATGGTCAAGGAAAATAGGACTAGTCTTTTGTACACTAGGTTAGCCGTGCCCCACCTGTTTTGTAAAATGGAATCGATGGTGGTTTTAACCTTGTTGATTGTGGAAATGAACTCTGTTTTGCGCAAAGCAATGCCCACTACAATTCAGAGCAGAGCAAGAATTGGAACTGGAATCCAGATTCCAGAAATACAGTTGACACCCATGCTATCGAATTCACTAAGTTGAAAGTTGCTCCTCGTGACGTGGACGATGCCCGTAGTGTATATTTGAACTTTAAATAACAAAGTTACACGTCAGTCATACGAGCATTGAGATCCCTCAATACGCTCAAAGTTACTTAGGTGGACAATTCCATAAGAAATTTGAACAATTTTTTGGAAGTTTATAGCCTGAACATGAGGTTGAGCATGTAAATACGGATTCTTTTACGAAATCCTACATTGGACATACTCCTGGAGTTCAGGCTGCCGATAAGCTCAAAGTTGCTTCTTGGCATGGATGAAATTGTAAACAACGAAGTTTCTTAGAATGTACTATAACTTACATTTTCATGACACGCGAACACAAATATTGGAGTTATAGTCTTTTAGAAACTAATGCAAATACTATTCGAATTGAATGAATTGGATTCAATTATTGGAAGACAAACGAGGTGTGAACGGACTTTATCTTCCGCTTATATAGGAAAAATGTGACGGCAGCCAAATCTCTAAATTTGATGCCTTGAGCAGAGTATAGACGTGTAAAATAGACATTGCAAAAAATCTAAACTTTTTTTGAACACGGTACAAATGCAGACGCTCATACATACACACGTATACTAATCCCTATGAACGTATGCACGCACACCCTACCCATATGAGCACCTTCGAGAGACTACGATGGGAAGATCTTCTCTCACTGAACGCACATCGCCAGCTGGCCTGAAATAAATCTAGAAAAATACGAGCACCAATGTCAAGTCTGAAACTTGAACTCTAGTGGGTAGGGGATACCAATGTCCTCCTAACCATGTGTTGGGGATATTCCTCATTGTTATGACCCGGCCCAGGGCACGACCCGACAAATTACCATGGGTCATTCCCTGGCCTAAGTCAAGATGATACTTCGGAGGAGACGCCAGGCCGAGGACAGAGAGCCGCCTATGGGCCGGCTCACGGAATCACCTGTGGTCCGGGCCATGGGGAAGGCCTGGAGGAGGAGTTTCCTAATCTAAGGAGACAGATGAATAGGAGTTAGATTATGATACAGGCAAACGAATACGACCTGGACTAAACTGTACCTCTCTAGAGGCTTGACCTGTTATATAAAGGGAAGCCCCTGGGACAAAAAAAGACTAAGTTACAATCCCTCGAGAGCTAGGTTAGCGATTTCGCACCCTTGTAATCGAGACCACCATCAATATCAATCAAGCAGGAAGTAGGTCTTTACCTCCACCGCGAGGGGCCGAACCTGGGTAAAACTATGTCCTTCATTCCCGATCAACCCCGTTCAAGCGACCACCTAGTCGCGATGGCTCCTAGACTTAGTCCTTTCACGAGGACATCTGCCGTGACAAAAAC
>CBMN010756696.1:0-12481 GCA_000582825.1 Hordeum pubiflorum
AGGGGGGGGGGGGCGAAGGCTAGATTCGAGCACAGCTAGGTGGAAACTAGAAAACCCTAGGAATGCCTCCGAAATCGTCGAAGCCAACGCAAACCGTCACTAGTTGTGGGATGGGTTTTAGTTCGCCCAATACACATTCACATTAAACAATAACGGTAACGAAGAATTATGGAGTTCTTTTATAGGAGTACTATTTTCTCATGGCAACATTTTTATACTTGCATTTTTTTAACACAATACGATCAAAGATGCTCACATACACACATATACATGTATCCCTATGAACGCGCATACACACATCTTATTCTTATGGGCTCTTTCAAGATATTGAGCCGGCTCAACCTTTTAAGATTGACAAAGTCACCCTAGACACCTCGTAGTCGACAAGGGAACGTCCTCTCTCACTAAATGAACATCGTCAAAAAGCTAAAATAAATTCAGAAATTTACTTACAGCATAAAACCCCGAGACTTCGAACCTTTTGGGCCGGTTCGACCACAAAAACCTAGCCATCGGGGCTACCAGAAGCAGATTTCGCATGTACGAAAATGGACTAACCAAATCTGAAACGTTGTTGCTGCAAAATAATGCCGGCTCAATCAGTTCCCGCCCTTGCTCTCCTCCTTCGGGTTCCAGACGAATGCGGCCTCCGCTCCCCCTCCTCCCGCCGCACCTCCTCCGCCTCCTCGACGGCCGCACCCTCTCCACGCCGCTGCTCGACCCCCTCATCCGCACCACCTCTTCCTCGCCCTCCACCCCGCACCACTCCTTCTCCCTCTACCTCCTCCTCCTCCGCTCCGCGCTGCGGCCCTCCCACCTCACCTTCCCCTTCCTTGGCCGCGCCGCCGCTCGCCTCGCCTCCCCGCGCCTCGCCCTCTCGCTCCACGCCCACCCGCTCCGGCTCGGACTCCTCCCCTGGGACCTCTATGTCGCAAATTCCTTCGTCCACATGTACGCGGCCTGCGCGCTCCCGGACCTCGCCCACCGCCTGTTCGACGAAATACCGCGGCCGAACCTTGTCTCCTGGAACGCCCTTCTCGATGGCTACGCCAAGTGCCACGACCTCCTCTCCGCCCGCTGTGTGTTCGACCGGATGCCCCAGCGCGACGTGGTCTCCTGGAGCGCCATGATCGACGGGTGCGTCAAGTGCGGGGAGCATCGCGAGGCGCTGGCGTTGTTCGAGATGATGGAGGCCGCGGGGGCTGGCAGTGGTGTTAGAGCGAATGATGTCACAATGGTCAGTGTGCTAGGCGCGTGTGCTCATCTGGGGGACCTTGGGCGGGGAAGGCAGATGCATCGCTACCTTCAGGAGCGTGGCTTCCTGCTGAACCTCAGGCTCGCCACCTCTCTTGTGGACATGTACGCCAAGTGCGGGGCAATCGGCGAGGCGCTTGAGGTGTTCCGGTCCGTGCCAGTGACCAGCACCGATGTTCTGATCTGGAACGCTGTGATTGGTGGACTTGCAGTGCATGGGTTGAGCATGGAGTCGGTGGAGATTTTCCAGGAGATGCAACATTCTGGTGTTGTGCCAGATGAGATCACATACCTTGGTTTGTTAAGTGCTTGCGTACATGGTGGTCTAGTGGGTGAGGCCTGGAGGTTATTTCGCTCACTTGAAGCTCAAGGACTCAGACCACATGTCGAGCACTATGCTTGTCTTGTAGATGTGCTTGGTCGAGTGGGCCGCTTGGAGGAAGCATATGGTGTTGTTAAGAGTATGCCAATGGAACCCAATGTGTCTGTACTTGGTGCTCTCTTGAACGCATGCCATCTGCATGGATGGGTAGAGTTGGGGGAGGTAGTCGGCAGGCAGCTTGTCCAATTGCAGCCAGATCATGATGGCAGGTACATTGGGTTGTCCAATATCTATGCTATAGCTAGGCGGTGGCAAGAGGCAAAGAAAGCAAGAAAAGTGATGGAGGAGAGAGGAGTAAAAAAGATCCCTGGTTTTAGCGAGATTGATGTTGGTGGAAGGCTCCACAGGTTTATTGCCCATGACAAGGCTCATTCTGGCTCAAGAGATATATATGCGTTGCTTAATCTTATAACGGTGGAGATGAAAATGAAGGATGATGTTGCCGTTCCAGAGTACTTCTGTACATACAGATAGCAGAATGGGTGCTCAATGGATATCTCAAAAGTAAGTTCTCCGGCAGCATTCTGATCATGCATTCTGTCTGAATCAGGGGAAAGTCATTGTAGCTCTTGGTTCTGGTTACTCATGCAGACTTGGTTTGTGTTGAAAATTTTAGTGCCAGACATAACCTTGTTGTGAGGAGATCCATCAAGAGCCAGATATTTGAAGAGGAGATGAAATACATGTGTGCGCTGCTACGGGAAGCAACTATAGAAGAATTATGACGTGTGCTTATAGTCTTGAGATTCTTTGAGCTGCCCGCAGAAAAGTTCATTCTGTTTGCTGGACAGCAATCAGAGAGTATCAATCATCTTCAGCAACTGTTTCACCTCTGGCTTCTGCTTGTATGGACGATTGATCATCAGACAGATAGATAAGGACAGGAACATTCCAAAGACCGCTGACTATTTATGCCAGATGGCGCTAAACCATGTCGTAGAGATTTCATCAATATACATTACAAGTATGCTTCACAAATTGATACACTGGCCATAGCTTTTCCCAAGAATCTACAGTTGTAGAAATGTTCCAATTTCTTGGACCATGTGCCAGAACTGCGTATGTAGCCTGTGCTGAGCTTTGCCCGTTAACGAGATCTCTGGTTGTGTATAGCGCTCAAAGGTGAAACCACACTGTACGTATTTCCATTTTATTTTTGAACCTTGGTTCCCAAAACTAGTGTTGCTTAGTTATATATTCTATCATGCCAAACAACGGAGCACGCTATAATAGAATGTCATATACGATTTGTGCTATGAATAGGGAAATTATTTTCATGAAAGTCATATGGTACTTTATTAAAGAAACAATGTTTTGTTTAATATTCCTACAAAATACACAAAGGGCAGTTAGCAAATAATATGACCTCTGATCCATCCCTTTTTTCACATTTTCTCCCTTTTTTTTTCTTGTTTTATAATACCTCTTCCATTATCAATTTAATTTTGCACAAGTTATAACACATTGATTCTATTCTTTTATGGATATACACAGGCAAATTCTACCACCCAACTGATCTAGTACTGACTTCGCATGTCAGCTGTATCAGTGCAGAAAAATAATTAAGTTCTGCAGAGAGATGCACACAGGGTGCAAATCTTGCAAACACAGGAACCAATAAGCTACATTCATCTCCTTAAAATTCTTATTTGGCACTAGAAATACAAAATTCAGTCAGCAAAAATGCAAAATTCATGTTAAACTGTACCAAGATTTCTACTCCAAAAAGGACTGCTTCAGTTTTGATTTTCCAGCTCTTCTGAAAACATGTAATCCCCAACCATGTGGAGAGTGGACACTGCCTGTGTGTGACCCCAGAAACCCAGGCATAGCCATTATTTAGTGATGATAGCATTAGGCCTGCCAAATTGCTTGTTTTTAGTTATCATGTTCTCTGAATTGTATGGTAAACAGCAACCCAAGTGGCATTTGAGCCGTTGCTGTTTTTGCTAATATCTTTGGATGTTAAAGTCATGAAGAGGAACATCTCATCCATATTTTGAGTCATTGTGTTCTCACAAGCTTGGGTGTCCACTTGTGCCATGTAAACCATCTACCATCTCCAGCTTTAATATCAGCGATCCTCCTCTTCAGGTCAAGGCCTTTCCTTTTCTTCTCATCACTAGCCAATTCTTTTGAATGGCTTATCAGGGGATGCTCTGGTGTCCCAAGGTCACTGCTATCGACAATCTTCTGCACCATCTCCAGCACCTCGCTCATCTTAGGTCTATACCTTGCATGGCGCACCAGGCACTTGTTTGCCAGCGAGGCAATCCTGGCTGCCGACTTCAGACTGTAGTTCCCTTCGAGCCTTGGATCCATTATGGTCTCAAACTTCTTGGTGTCAGAGGAGTAGGGCTTCGCCCATTCTACGAGGTTCTGTTCACCCCTCGGCCTGTTCCTGTCCAGAGGCCGCCGGCCTGTGAGGAGCTCGTAGAGGACTACTCCATAGCTCCATATGTCATTCTTACTGCTGAGGCGTCCCGTATGGATATACTCAGGAGCTGCATACCCTATAGTACCCACCACCTGTTTGGTATGTCAAATGAAAAGAGAATTTTAACGTTTTATAGGTAACAATATCTGGAGTTAAGCTGCAAACAGAGGCTACTTTTACTTGCAAATTTATCATCACATGTGATAGAATGCTACAATTGGAAATCAGCCAGAAAAGTTAGCTGATTTTTACCAACCAGCAGGGTTGGCTGGCTTTCCTAACCGGTCTTCCTGCACTAGCATGTTGACTAGCCCGGAAGTGCCTAACTGCCTAATCATCGTTCTGCTTGTTTATCTAGGATGATGGTATTGTCAATATCTTATTTCACAAACCAATAATCTTTTGAAAGTAGTTGCTAACTGCTAAGCATCCATGCACGTGGAGGAGTTTCTTTTAACCAGTCCTTGTTTTGGGTTTGTCTGACGCACAATATGAACTATTCTTGCTACTGACTAGCTAGTACCTACTGAGCCGATCATACTTGGGTGAACTCGCAAAGCTGCCTTTGAAAGTCACAATATGCTATTGAATATGTCAGCATTGCATCATGGAATTGAGAATAGTGCCACCAGGTGCTGGACAAAGAAGATGGGCTTTCGGCTGCTCGTTACATACCGCTGTTGAAACATGGCTTCCCTCTTGCGGCCCCAGTCTAGCCAAGCCGAAGTCCGACAGTTTTGCGTTCCAGTTCTCGTCGAGCAGGATGTTTGAAGGCTTCAGATCACGGAATATTATCTGGAAGAACATATTCATAGATGCAGATGATATCAGGACTGGGTAAAAGGCAAGAGACTCTAAAATAGGTGATGCTCCTATGATCTTTCTTTCAGCAATCATAGCATTTCAATCGGTTGCCGCATGCCAATGACGAGGCTTACCTTGAATTCGGAATCTTCGTGTAGGTACTTGAGACCACGAGCAGTGTCGAGTGCTACTCTCAACCTCATTGCCCATGAAACGGGCTTTGGTGATCTTGTTGACAGGTGATCAGCTAGGCTTCCATGAGGCATGAACTCGTAGACGAGCAGCAGTTGAATCCCCCTCTCGTCATCCTCTGCGCAATAGCCGATGAGCTTCACCAGGTTGGGATGATCCACCACCCCAAGAAAGTTCACCTCGGTCACCCATTCCTTATGCCCCTGGGATGACGGATCAAAGCATTGGTCATCATCTGCATCCAGCCATCCCGGATCGCCGCCATGGATGAGCTTCTAACACTATGTTTATGTTGAGTTGGGATGAGCTGGAAGCAATGCATGAGGGAAAGAAGAGAATGGCACCTGGAGGCCTTTGCGTCCGAGCTGCTTGATGGCGACATCGAGGCTCCGGTGCGGCTCGAGGGCGCTCCGGATGGTGCCACGGTAGACGCAGCCAAAACCTCCCTCACCGATCATAAGTGCACGGCTGAAGCTCCGGGTGGCGCTCTTGAGCTCCTGGAAGGTGAAGATGCGGAGGTCATTGTTGGGCCGCTGCGGCAGCGATAGCTGCCGGTACCGGCCGAAGGACTCCACGCTGATCTCCGACGAGATGGTGAGCGAGCAACACTCTGAGCCTGACCGCCGCGGGTCATGGTCCGTCGAGATGCTGCTATTGGAACGTGCCGACTGAGACCGTGCAGGCCCCTGCAGCTCCTCCTTGTCCCGCTCCTCCTTCTCCCAGCTCACGAACCGGAAGCACTGCATCGCGCTTCTTCTGCTTTGACCCTCCTGCTCTGTAAGAACATGACAGCATCAAAGGTGCAACCTTTCAAGTGCTAGTAATCAGTTTCGGACGGCGGTAAAGGCAAACTCTCGGATCTTGGAAGCACTGATTGTCAAGAAGACTAGGCGCAGAAAGCAGCGGAAAAGAGTCATTATTCTACAACCAGGAGGAGAGAGAAAGAAACCTTGAAGGCATCAAAAGAAGAAAACTAAAGGGGCTTCAAAAGAGGCAAAAGAGATCGGCACTTTTCAGATAAAGATGAGATCCTACGCGATCAATCATCAATTATCAATGCAAAGACGCACCAATCCAAACAAGGACGGTCGATGGAGACGATCAGCCAGACAGAAATCGCAAGATCTTTCAAGACAACAACCGACCGACCAACCAACTGCTCAACCTTGTTCTCCAAACCCAACCCAACCCAAGAGAAGTTGAACGACACCAAGCTCTCTTCACGGGGCGGGTCGTTTCCTGCTCACCTGGGCGAAACCACCTAGCTGAGCCTCCCCCGCATGGGGTTGAGAGGAAGAAGACGCGGCTGCTTCTGGTTCAGGGTACGGGATTTGGATTGGATTGCGTAGTTAGCAGGTCAATGGATGGCCGGCTCCTGCTTCGGGCTGTCTCTTTCTGCTTGGTTGGTCGCTCGCTGCTCGCTTGCTTGCTTTGGGAGCTGGGACGAGGGGACGCGAGAGAAACGTGAGGGATTGGATGGCGAGAGCGGAGACGAGTATGGTGATGGGTGCAGCTGTTGAAATAAGCACGGCGAGGAGAGGGAAATGGCAACTGACGAATGGCAGGAACAAGAACTTTCATCAGGGTTGTGGGGTAGTAAAACTAAAAGAGTAATCAAAGTTCAAAAGAAGAAAACTACTAAAAGAGTTAGCACCGCTGGAGCGTATGGTTGCCGTACATGATGTACTTACTGTGCAGATCTCTCGGAAAGCAACTTTTGTAGTATACGTTTTCCGAAATAACCTAGTGATTTTCTCCGTTTGGTCGTTTTCATCTTGATGGACGGCAGTTTGAAGGAGCACATGGTTAGAAATCTTGCTCAACTCGTCAAAGTTTTCTGAAGGAAAAAAAATACAAATATTATGGTCGAACGTTTTGAGAAAAAAAAAACTAGAAATACGCACACTTATTGGTGGCAAACACGAAAACTTTGAAAAGATCCGCACAGTGGTCTGGTCTGACTTGGCTAACTACTGGAGGTTGCAACACGAGTCAGGACAACGATTATGACTGATGGTTGGTGGTAACCAAGTCAAATATAGCTCTCTTTCACATTTGGTTTCAGCGACTTTTGCATTTGTGTTTTTACTCTTCTTCGTTCACTTGCGGCTTTGGTTCTGGTAAAAAATAATCTGAAAGGGAGGCACCAACTTTGCCTCGTCTTATTAACTAAGAATGGTGCTCGGTTAAATAGAAAAAAAGGATAAAGGTCGATACAAATGCTAGAAAATGCGCAATAGATCATTGCAGAAAAGTAGATGGGACACGCGATGTTTTGTTAACAAGGTTCACCATCAAGGCTAATCCCCCGGTCATGATAATGGGTGCACCTCCCCATGTATGTATAAGTGATGATAAACCCCCCACCACAACCATGCCACCAACACCGCAAAAACCATCGCCGCATTGCTAGGAACAAGCTCGCACCTGATCTAGAGCCGCTCCAGCGAAGCAGCAGAGGAAAGAACAACCAGGTGTTTAATACCGGCCTACAAAAAACACATCGTGCTTTTAATTGTTTGCCACCGCCTGGTCAAGACTAACTTTGACGTTTGCTCGGCCTGACTAACGGCTATCATAAGTGTATGGTAGACCTGAAAATCCAAGATCACCAAAACCACATAACTCAAAAGCATCAGGAGCACATGTGATGACGGTCCTCCGTCCATGGCTCACCGTAGATGCAAGTGAACCGCCAAGCATCTGCCATACCACACACATAAGCATCAATATATCATTCATTCATAGATTTTACATCGAGTTGCACCGATTCATGCCAAAAAGAGCTAAGCCACTACTAATCCATTGCTATCGACTACTTCAAAACCACCTAAACCTAAACGGGATCAATATCTTTTCATCATATCTTTTGATTGCATAGTTTCACAAAGGAAAAATATACAAGGGGTTTGAGCTTGCACCAAACTCACAAGATCACGAACATTCTAAGAGCCGCCCCGGCAGTTCCAGCTTAAAATATTCATTGCTCCTAGTAGGGTGTGTTGGGAATGTTTCCTAGTGTTAAGACCCGGCGATCCACTAACCCGGCCAGAAAGGCGAAGGCCTTATGGGTCAGTTTGTTTTCGGATCAAGAAGAGGAGTTCATTGCAAGGGGACCGAAGGCCTGTACAAGACCCGGCCCATGAAGCCGGGTCACGTACCAGGATTGTGGGCCAACTTACGAAGGACATAACAAATATTTCCCTAACTTGGGAGATATATTTACTAAGAGTTAGGGTAGAACACGGGTTATGAGTATGACCCGAATTCGCCTGTAACCTAGGGATTCAATCTGTTATATAAAGTGGGATCCCTGGGACGAGAAAGGACAAGTTAGAAACCCTCGAAAGCTAGGTAGCGAAGGCAATACCTTGTAATTGAGATCATCATCATCAATAACAATCAAACATGAGTAGGCTTTCACCTCCATCATGAGTGGCCGAACCTGGGTAAACTCGCGTCTCTCTTTTCCGATCAACCCCGTTTAGGCAATCACCTAGCAACGATGTCCTCACGACTTAGTTCTCTCACGAGGACATCTGTCGTGACAAAACCACGACATTTGGTGCCCACCGTGGGACCAATGCATGGTGGTGTTGAGTTCTTGAAGGGAGCCCTTCCAGGGATCGAGAAGTACGCAATCGGCCGGATGACGAATAGCCGGCGAGGAAAACTCTTTGATCGAGGACGCAGACCAGGGTCTCGAGGCCGGCTCAATAGAGTCAGGATACCGGACCCCGTTTAACAAGATCCATGTTTTCAATGGTGAGATTGGCAGGTATGCTCGAGATCGAACCGCCGCTGCCGACTCACTGGAGATTGCCAGCCGGGTCAAGCCCCGCCGGGTCAGTGCCTTCGTCGGGTTCATCGGTGGAGCTGCACGGGAGCTAAACCCAGAAACCAACTCGGTGTCCGGGGGCGACACGCTCGTCAATTCTGATGACGAGTCAGTGGGCAACACGGAGTCGATTCTTCCCCTTTTCAATGAAAGGTTGGGAGGATACTCTGACTTACCTAGAGCCCTGTTAGCCGGTCATCGGGCCGCCATCTACATGAACGGAAGCCAGAACCAACCTTAGTACGATGCACAAGGTAATCTGGTGACTGTTCCGTCAACAGGCCAGAACCTGGCTTCAGGTTACATCGGGTCAGGTGACGTCCACCGCAGCGGCTGTTATGGCGGCTTTGACAGCAGCCGGCTCCGGGGGCTCAGGGACTCAAGCTTTGGCAAAATTGACAGAAACCTTATCTACTCTACTTACGAATCTAGTGGCTCCGGAAAACGTAGAAGCCCGCAACACAGAGATAACAAAGTGTCGAGAACAGCTGGCTAAGATTCAAGAGGATATCAACACTGAAAAGACACGTTTGACGGAGGCTCGAGCTAAGGTTCTAAAGGAGGTTCGGCGTTTGGAAAACTAGGGAGTCCACCTCACTTTTTGCCAGAATGAATCAACAACAATTCATTAGAGGAGACATCACAACCGACTTCCTGTGTCTCTGGAGACGACCAGGTTATTTCAGTCACCACAGGGGGCTGAAGCACCCGACGTAGCGCCTCTCATACCCCAGTTGACTCAAGGTGCTCACCAGAATGTGCCCCAAGTTCAACCACCGGCTTAGTAATAGATGGTTCAGCACCAGCCGGTCCAAAAACGGCCTGATCGCTTTACGACTCTGACCGATCATTATTCAAACTCGATGGATAATGTGTTGGCGGCAACACATAACCTGGCAGCAATCCCTATACATGGAATCACTCCAATGGAGGTGGAGGCAAGGAACGCAATTGAGATGTTGAAAACAACAATTACTTAGTAGGCCAATTATTCCCGAAGTCGTGATCGCCTCCACTCCACTCCACCCCCAAGTTGGACCAGAAGTCGACACGGTGAATCTCCAGCAGTTTGAAGCAACGCACAACATCAAAGGGAGCCATAGGCAAATCAACAGCCTCAGCCACAACCAATGGTGTCAAACGCACATGCCATCGTTGATAACGCGTGCACAATGCGGATGGCTGGGGCAGGCACTCCAAGGGTTGAATATGCTCCTCCAAGGGTTGAGTATGCTCCTCCAAGGCTTTATTACGTCCCCCACATCCCAGCTTGCTTTCGGGTATCCTGTTCACACAGGACGAACTATTGGCACTCCCTATTTAGGCCTAGCTCTTCGCAACGAGCATATGCCTCAAGACTTCAAAGGACCGCACAAGGTGCCTAATTATACTGCTGACCTAGAGCCTGCAGACTGGATAGAGGGTTATGAACTGTCTATGGATATGTTGGAGGTTAGCGATGCTATTTGCGCCCGTTATCCAACAATGATGTTAGAAGGCCCAGTGCGTACTTGGTTGAAAAACTTGCCTGCAAACTCAATCAATTCATGGAAAGAGTTGAAAGAGCGGTTCATCAAGAATTTCCAGGGCACGTGCAAACGTCCAACCACTATCGTTGATTTGGAGCCTTGTATTCAGAGGGAAGATGAATCAGCTCATCACTGGGCACGAAGGATTACCAAAATAGTTCATTCATCTAACTGCATTACATCTCAGACGGCGGTCCTCGTATTGGAGCGGAAATGTCGTTTTCAGCCGTTAGTACAGAAACTAGGGCGTATGAAGCGACAGGTCAAGGAGATGAATGATCTCATTGATGTTTTGGCTAGATATTCCAAGTCCGATAACACCAAGGACCCATCTTCCGATGACGAGAAGTCTGACAAGGGCAAGAAGAATGGTGGCAAGGGTCGTGAGAATAACGGTAATGGAAACAACAGCCACAACAACAACAAGCGCAAGAACTTCGAGGGAGGATCAGACCTCGTTGCCAATACCAATACAGGTTTCAAGAATCAACGTCAAAATGACAATTTAAAAAATCTGGCGTTCTGTCCCTGCAACTATGAGGAGGCCCTCAAGGGTCTGTGCCCGAAACATAGTAAGGAGAACAAGCCAGCTAACCACGCTTGGGAAAATTGTTATATAATGTAGGAGTATAAAAACATCTTTGGTGGTGGCAACAATGGATGAGGCCCGAGCGGGCACCCCGGTAACAATCAAGCCGGCGGCCCTGGAGTACCCTTCCCCGACGATGGCTTCCAGGAAGGCGGTTTCCCACGTGCCGGTAGTTCAGGGTCTGGGTTCCAGCGGGCTGGTGGCAATGGCCCCCATAATCAGCGTAATGGACCTGGTAATCAGAATCAGGCAGGCGCATCGGGTTTCTAGAGTAATCCGGAGCAGTTGAACAACAGGCAATATCATGTCTTCAAAACCAGCACCAGCAAACGGGACATGAAGCTTCAGCGGCGTGCATCCAATATAATATTGAACCGGTTCGAACAACCTATCACATGGAGTCGAGCAGATCATCCTCCTCGGATTGACACACCAGGAAGCCTTGCTCTGGTCGTAGCTCCCCGGGTTGGGGGTACAGACTAACCAAGGTCTTGATGGATGGTAGCAGTAGTATCAACATATTATATTATGACACCTTCCGACGAATGAATCTTCACCACCACGCAATATCATGTCTGGTAATCCGGAGCAGTTGAACAGTAGGCAATATCATGTCTTCACCACCAGCACCAGCAAACGGGACATGAAGCTTCAGCGGCGTGCATCCAATGCAACAATGTCGACCATTCTATAATACCGAACTGGTCCGAACAACCTATCACATGGAGTCGAGCAGATCATCCTCCTCGGATTGACACACCAGGAAGCCTTGCTCTGGTCGTAACTCCCCGGGTTGGGGGGTACAGACTAACCAAGGTCTTGATGGATGGTAGCAGTAGTATCAACATATTATATTATGACACCTTCCGGTGAATGAATCTGTCGGAATCACAGTTGAAGCCTTCCTCCACAGTTTTTCATGGTATTGTGCCAGGAAAATCAGCATACCCCATTGGTCGGATTTCCCTCACAGTTGCTTTTGGTGTAGAGTTCAATTTCCGTTCAGAATTTTTGACCTTCGAGGTGGTTAAGCTCAAAAAAATCCTTATCACTCGTTGTTCGGACGCCCGTAATATGCACGGTTCATGGCTAGGTCATGTTACGTTTAACTGAAACTCAAGATGCCAGGATCTGAAGGAACAATTACGGTGCACGGAGACCGAGACATTGTTATTGAGTGCGAGGAAGGGGATGTCGCGTATGCTGAATCAGCCTGTGCTGCAGAGAAGTTGAAGTATTACAAAGACAATGTCGACCCTACATATATGACTTTGCTCAAAAAGCCTACCACCGAGTCTGAGTCCTTGCTCAATTTCAAGTCGCTCGAGACACCAAACAAGTGGATTTTACCCCTGGTGATTCATCACAACACTTCACCATTGGGGCAAATATGGATCCCAAATAGGAAAGNNNNCTCATCGAGTTCATCCGTGAGAATTTGGACATCTTTGCATGG
>CBMN010756704.1:63-19846 GCA_000582825.1 Hordeum pubiflorum
ACCCATGGCATCTGCCGTCCCAAAATGACGACATGACTTACGCACTGCTATCTGTTCCTAGCTTGGTTGCTGGTTCCTGCAGAGAATAGCGAACAGAGTGTCGAGGCCAAACTGTCCGGCTGTAAGTTTACTACGGGAAAAAACAATCTAGTTTACCCCCACTATATATACTCACCTACCTCTTAGTGAGTGGGTTGGCCACTTCAAACACACTTGACCAGATCTAAGAAAAGGTTCCCTCTCACCCCACTCCGAATCAAAGATTTCTTGAGGGGTTATTGGGAGATTTCACCCAAGCATAGCTCCACTCATCCTCTCTCTTTTGGCCAAAGTAATTCATGTTTTGAGCAAGTTCCGAGCTTTAACTTTGTTCTTATTACTCTTGGAGGTTGGAGACTCGTATGAGGGTAGGAGTTCTCGGTGAGGAGTCAAGTGCATACCCCGTGAGTTTGTGAAAGTTTAGAGGCCGCCTCAAGTTCTACCATTGAAATTTTGAGAATCTCCTTCGTGGTGATATCTCAAGCAGAAGAAGGCGAGCTTTGTGGTGTTGGTGGAGCCTCCGTGGTTCCTCCCACCTCTCTAATGGCGATTAACTCCCCACCAATGGATTGGACACCGGGATACGCCTTTGTCTTCGGTGTATTCATTTTACCCCAACTCTAGCTCATTACATGTGTTTACTTTGATCACGTGACGTAGCAAACATCATATATGTTTTATATCTCGCGGTAGCATTGTTTAGGACACACTTTATAATCCACAAAACCTAAATATGCTAATAATTGATGTAGATTTTGTATTCGTCCCTATTCACCTCCATATAGGCCCTTCCCTTGGTGGCTTTCTCTTTCCGTAGAAAGTGCCTATATCATCCAACCTTCATATTTTCCACCAATTTTTTTGGACAATTCTTAGAGTCTCATTTTTGAAGGAATCCTTAGTCTTCTTAATTTGGCACTCATGAATCAAGGAAAAAAGGCAACACATTTGCTATAAAATATGGGAATCCTATCTCTACAGTCAAAAAGCATTAACTTAAACATGTTGCAAAAATGCACATGTCGTGAACATTGAGGAGCCCAATGCTAGCCAATGTATATGTGATTGCCCCTAATTAATCAATAAAACAAAAACAACGGATCCATCAACAATTCATAGCTCAGCCCGAGCTCATCTGCTCTTGGGTGAACAAGGAATTCCCCAAAAAAATAGCAACAAGATTAATGAAAATCTGAATTGTTTTGACACCAAGGATGCTTGAATTTTTAGGTGCTTGCAAATTTTCATGCCGAGATTACATCTAGGAGCTCAGTCCAAAAATATGAAAAATGAAAATCAGAGTTCCAAAATGCCAAAGTTGCTCGAGTTTTCCGAGCTCTCAATTTGTTTTTTTTACCAAGCTTCTCCGATGTCATCTCGCCACAAAAATCTGCACACACCTAGAAAAATTAAGCATCTTTGGTGTCAAAATGATTCAGATTTTGTTATTTTGTACTAGTATAGTATATTTTATTTTTTTGCAAGACAAGTTTTTAAAATTTATTGTCACGCACGGCAAGAGATCAACCGATCCACCTGGATGCAGAAACGTCGCCCTTCAGACCCCCCGGGTTTCCAAACAAAGTTCGGCCCATATAGAGCACAACAACAACACCCAAAGCCCTTTACGAGAAAAAGAACTCCGAAAAGCCCCGATGAGATACTACTATCAGAAACCCTACTACAGTACAGTACGCCCACCGATTCCCCGTGTCCCCCCGCAGGCCCGCACCCCGCACGCGCCCTAAAATATCCCAAAGCCCCCCTCCGCCCCCTCCCGAAGCCGAAATCCCCCAATTCCCCTCTCCCTCTCTCTCTCTCCCTCCCCATCGCCCCCCTCCCGCACCCGAGCGCGAGAGAATCCGAGGAGCGGCGCAAGGAGGAGGCGGAGATGGAGTCGGATCAGGGCAAGCTCTTCATCGGCGGCATCTCCTGGGAGACGACGGAGGAGAAGCTGCAGGAGCACTTCTCCAACTTCGGCGAGGTCTCGCAGGCCGCCGTCATGCGCGACAAGCTCACCGGCCGCCCGCGGGGCTTCGGCTTCGTAGTCTACGCCGACCCCGCCGCCGTCGACGCCGCCCTCCAGGAGCCCCACACCCTCGACGGCCGCACGGTACCTACTCTTCCCCTCGCCTGGTCCCTTCGCCCCGCCCAAACCCTAGCGGGATATTCGCGTGGAATATTCGCGTGGAATATTCGCTTCGGTCGCGTTCCGATCTACCCCGCTGCAGCGGCCTAGGGTTGCGCGTCTGTGCTCAAGCGTGGCTTGTGGTTTTGTTGTCTCAGGTCGATGTGAAGCGGGCGCTCTCGCGGGAGGAGCAGCAGGCTACCAAGGCGGTCAACCCTAGCGCAGGAAGGAACACTGGAGGCGGAGGGGGCGGCGGCGGCGGCGGCGGCGATGCCGGTGGTGCTAGGACAAAGAAGATCTTTGTGGGCGGGTTGCCATCCAGTCTGACAGATGAAGAGTTCCGGCAGTACTTCCAGACCTTCGGGGCCGTCACAGATGTTGTGGTGATGTATGACCAGACAACACAGCGCCCCCGGGGTTTCGGCTTCATTACCTTTGACTCGGAGGATGCAGTTGACCGTGTGCTGCACAAAACCTTCCACGACCTTGGAGGGAAGATGGTAGAGGTGAAGCGTGCTCTGCCCCGAGAGGCGAATCCTGGCTCTGGCGGTGGCGGCCGTTCCATGGGAGGTGGGGGTTTTCATAGTAACAATGGACCTAACTCCAATGCTAGCAGCTATGATGGCAGAGGCGATGCTAGCAGATATGGGCAGGCTCAGCAAGGCAGTGGTGGCTACCCAGGTTATGGTGCTGGAGCTTATGGCAGTGCTCCAACTGGATATGGGTATGGGCACACCAATCCTGGAACTACATATGGAAACTATGGGTCTGCAGGGTATGGAGGTGTTCCTGCTGCGTATGCTGGGGCTTATGGCAATCCAAGTGCCGCTGCTTCTGGTTACCAGGGTGGCCCTCCAGGCGCTAACAGAGGACCCTGGGGCAGTCAAGCTCCGTCTGGTTATGGCACTGGGGGTTATGCCGGCAATGCAGGCTATGGTGCATGGAATAGCTCTTCTGCTGGTGGGAATGCACCCACAAGTCAGGCACCTGGTGCAGCTGCAGGTTATGGAAACCAGGGCTATGGTTATGGTGGATATGGAGGAGATGCATCATATGGCAATCATGGAGGGTATGGTGCTTATGGGGGCCGGGGAGATGGTGCTGGAAATCCTGCTACTGGTGCAGCCTCTGGGTATGGTGCTGCTGGATATGGAAGTGGGAATGGAAACTCTGGATATCCAAATGCGTGGACTGATCCTTCACAAGGCGGAGGATTTGGTGGTTCAGTCAATGGAGCTTCTGAGGGCCAATCAAATTATGGCAGCGGTTATGGTGGTATGCAGCCTAGGGTTGCTCAGTAGAAGAGGCCGTTATAATGTTCATGGTGTGAGCCAGTGCATTTGGGCAGCATATGTATTATTGCAGTATTCTGGCTTTGCTCTCGTCTTCCTGAAGACCATCCATTCTGCCGGTTAAATCAGTATTTCTCCTGGTTGGAATGCTTGATCCTTTCGTGGCTTAACTAGAACTTAAGTCAATAAGTAGCTATTATGTCGAGTAGCTGTATCTTCATAATGCTTTATTTATGTTTAGCTTATCCTTCGGTGTGCTTTGTCATGAGTGGAGTTTCAGGTTGCTTCATCTCTAGTTTAAAGCTAGAGTAGCTTCACTGCTTATGGACCAAATTATCTAGTTGTATCTCTATTCTACAGAATCATATATTCGTGTTTGACTGTAGTATTTATGCTGGATACTCTCTCCCTATTGTGTTAAGTCTGAAATGTTTATCGCTGGTGGTTGTGTTCATCTCTGGTTCCTTGCTTTGCTTTAGCTCACCTTGGAGTTAAGGTGTTACTTTTATTCTTCAAATTCGACGGTTTGCAACAGATGCTAATCCTGAAACTATGCACTGATAGAGGCTTGGTACCGTAGCTGCTTCAGATGGATGGTCAAGTGTAGTGCACTTCTTTATGTAACTGGAATGTGTCATCCTATGTGTACGTTTTTCTTTTGAGAAACACATTGTTCTTATGCATGATGAAGCTGTGAATATGTTTCAGGGTTAGCATCTGATGTTTGGTATGTAGATGGATAAAACAGGCATAGTAGAGGGAACTGATTAGCCCTTCAAGCCTTTTGGTCTTAAATTTTGATAGTGTGCGTGCAGTGATAAAGAGCTTACTAGCAGCAAGATGGTAGCATCAACTTCTAAGGTAGTGTAGATGCCAAAAAATCAGTGATGCTACATGATGAATGATGTACAGGTAGAAACCCTAGAGTACAGTAGCGAGGCATTTGGCAAGTAAAATAATTGTCCTTCCTCCTTCGTTTCATTTCTGTACAGGTTGCACGCGACGCCATTCCGTGTAAAGAATGTCCAAGTGAGGGTGAATATGATATCGGAAATCTGCTGATTTTGCTTGATGAGCTGATGAGAAGTTGCGATTTGAAGCATTGGCACAGAATGCAAGCTACTAGCTTTTTATGTGCTTCATGTTCTTGAGGATCTTGCTGTGCTGCAAGGTGGTGGTACGTGGAAACAAAGATTCATTGTCTTTCAGTTTTGTTTGGAAAATCGTTTCAACATGGTTTTTGTCCTAGTTGGAGATGATACCTTGGTTCCTGCCCTGTAGATTTGGTATATCTTGATAAAGAAGTTAACTAATTCACCCTGTGAAGCACTGAACTCAAGCCTTGTCAATTTTAGCCCGCAATATCTTCTCTAAATGTCTAGATTAACCTCAATGATAAATAAAAAACATGTAGATTTTGGAAGTAATTTCCACAAGCTTACACCTAAATATTATTTACTTTTGTCATACATATAAGATAGTAAAACTAATTGTGAAATATGCTCTAAAAAAGGAGCAAAAACACCTTGGTGCTACCAGCGATAGCAATGGTTTTGACACAATATTTTTTCTACTAAAGTAACTGCTCTATTGTGTTTTGGACACAAGATCAAACCGATTGAATGATCGTTCCCTTACACAAAAGATTTAGCATTATTCACTCCCCTTTGACTTTTTTTTTGAGAAAACCAGGATTTATTGTAACACACTACATCACACATCCTAAAATGGTTATGCGTTTGATAGATATCATGCCCTGAAAAAATATATTAGAATTTCATTTGCCTACTATATCCATCATAAAAATCAGTGCTCATTTACTGCTTCACTATGCCTTCCTCGTCTGCCGAATCCGTGAAGATGAAGATAATAAATAGAAAGCTGAAAATTTGTTTGTCTTTATATACATATAACGACATTTTAGCTTAGTTGTCGGTTGATCTGTAGTTTATTTTTTACTTCAATCATAATAGTGTATACATATTTATGGAAATACAATCCCCCGCCCCCTGCGTGCAAACCTAATTTAGTCATCGTGTCTATTTAGTGCAGGCTAATGTTATAGTGTCTAGAGGCTTCCCTGTCGGTATGCATATAACATCTACGACATGTGGTAAAGGCATATTATAACTATGGTTTAGTTATATACGTGTACGCCTTGGTATGGAAGCTCTGTTGCTTTATTAGGTTTGCATATGCTCCATTCAATTGTAACAAATGGAATGGTCTGCACGTGACCGCTAACATTTTTTACTCACATAATATACAAGTGCCAAGAATGTGAGATGTATCATGTAATAGTAGAGTCATCACTATTTTTTTTTTGAACGGAGTAAATAACAGCCTTATCAGAACTGGCATAGTACAATCACATAGCTTTTTAACATGAATGTAGTAATTAATATAACTAGATCAGAGGCCTTGTGCAATATGGTGTTTAAAGCCATGGTTGACTAATACAATTTAGGCTTGGCCTGCGATTGTTAGCACCAAATATGCCATCAGCATGACCTGGTTTAAGCACCTGAAGTTAATTTGCCTGCATGTTGTGGCAATACCATGTTAGTGGATTTGAATATGTATGCTCTGGATAAAAACAGATTTATTCTGGAGGATGGTAGGGGCAAAATTGTTATTTTCTGAAGAAATTGTATCATAAGTTGTATGCTATTTTGGTGGGTGTACTGGAGTAATATACGGAGTATTTGCTTTATCTCATTCAGTAATGGCGATATAGCATCACATATTTCCTTTGTCGACAATAAAATTGGACGAGAGGTGAAGAATTTTGTAGGAATTCCATAGGATAGGATTTCTAATAGGAAAAATTCCTTTAGAGCCCTTTGGTTTGTAGGAATAAAATCCTATTCTTATGGAAGAATTTTCCTATCCTCCACATTTCATAGGAAAATAAATATTGGCCTAGACTCAATGGAAATTCCTACGATGTGAACCAAAGGCTTTCCTATTCCTATTTGAGATACATGTCATCTCATTTCCTATGACTTCCCTATTCCTATGATTTTGCTACCCTATGAACCAAAGGAGTGAGTCTCTGCGATGTACTCCCTCCGCTCACAAATATAAGATGTTTTGGATATTTCAGTATGGACTACATATGCACTGAAATGAGTTAACAAACACACTAAAACGTGTCTATATACATCCGATTCATAAAAACGTGTGAACATCTTATATTTGTGAATGGAGGGAGTATATATTTTTGTAAGAGCAAAGAAGTAAACTTGCGTAAGTGCATCATGTGTTAGGATTAACTTGATTGAAATCTTAAAATACTGAATGATCGGTGATGTAGTTTCATGTTTGCTTCAAAACGAGGCATCTAAGATGAATAACTATGGAAAACTAGAGGTGCCACCTTTTCTCATGTATTTTTCCCTCAAGAAAAAAGTTGTATGGAAATACTGATTGATCTCTCTTCATGTTTCTGATGTTCATTTGCATTTTACTGAAAATGTGTGGAAGTCTTGAGTTGCTGTATTTTGAGGGGTCAATTAATGTTTGAAATTGGCTACATCCTGCCCCCTGCCTGACATATGCTGCTCGACAGGTGCATTGACCCAGAAGTACATCAAACTGGAGACGTGAAGTTTTCACCTGTCACATATAAAGTAACATGAGACCTTGGAGGTTTGTCCCACTCTGCTAGGATCTCTTTGGGAGTGAATTACACTATGAACCAATTCCCACCAAATGTGGTTTATCTTCTTGAAATGCAGATTGCTGCCTGACCCCAGACGAGCTCTATCCAGAACAAACAGCAAGGCTCTAATGGATCGACAGAAATACGAATCTGATTTACTGTGAAAGATGGAAGGTTACCTGACTTAATGGTATTATTATGCTATAAGTATATCTGTGATGTCATTTTGTAAGGTGTGCCATCATCTCCATGTATTTTGGACACTTTGCAATAGACTAGCCAACTATTGCAGTGATTCAATTGAAAAATTAAAGTTTCAAGTTTGAAAAAATGAAGTCATAGTGAAATGTATACATCAGTGAAAGGGATGTAAGGGTGAACCATAGACACCAACGTTGCTAAAAAATGCAGACTAAACAGCTAGTTTTTTTCCCGTCAGGAGCTAGGTTAGATTCTTATTGTCCAATGTCCAGGGTGGGTCTCACTTGGATATTTTCAGCAAAAACGAAAAGTTATCATCCCACGATCATTGAAGTTGCCATTGTATTCAAATGAAAGTTGTCATTGTGTTGATGTCAAAATTGCCATGTGGTAGTTTTGATACAATACTTCAAAAGAAAAAGAACCATGAGACTTACTCCCTTTGTTTCTAATTATAAGGCCTTTTAGAAATTGGACTACATAAGAAGCAAAATGAATGAATCTATATTCTAAAATATATTTACACATTCGTATGTAATTTATATTAAAATCTGTAAAAGAGCTTACATTTAGAAACGGGTGGAGTAGTTTCGAAGATCTAGTCGAAACAATGTACACATAATATGTACAATTGAGTAGCGGCTTGGGAGGTACTGTACTAAATCAAATCGAAGTTTCCGAAATGGTAGCATTTAAAAAAGCGTCGGCATTATTGCTTTTGTCACTCCTTCGTTGGGGCTCGCTATATTGCAGTCCCTAAATGATCACGTGCAGAACAACTTCTCTTGGTTCTCCTCGAATTGTGATATAGAAATAGTCCACCATCTATTTGGGCGTGGCTGCCTCAACCTTTCCGTCCCGTTCCTGCCTAGCCAGTTCTCTCGTGCCTCCATTGCGCGGCCGGGAGGGCGACGTCGCCAGCCAGCCAGCGCTGCCAGCGACCTCGCTCGGCTCGGCCCGGCCCCGCCGACTGGAACGCACGGGAGACGCGACCATGGGCACGATGGGACACCACCAGCGGTCGCGCTCCGCCTCCGCGAGCTCCCCGGCCACGCCGCGCTCATCGAACGCCACCGAGCTTGACTTCGCCGCGGCCGACCTAGAGTGCCCCTTCGGCGGCATCGATGCGCTCGGCCCCGTGGAGCTCCGCGAGACGGCGTACGAGGTTTTCTTCATGTCCTGCCGCTCGTCCGCTGGCGCTGCGGCGGCGAGCCCCGGGGCGCGGGGCGGGGGCGCGTCGGAGGGGGAGGTGTCGTCACCGGTGGCCGGCGCGGGGGCGAGGAGCGGGAGCGCCGTCATGAGCAGCAAGGTGAAGAAGGCGCTGGGGCTCAAGCCCCGGCGGTCCGCGCCGACGATGGTGCGCACCTTGAGCCAGAATTCAGGCCCGGTCTCCCCCGGCCGAACACGGCGGCCGATGACCTCGGCGGAGATCATGCGGCAACAGATGCGGGTGACCGAGCAGAGCGACGCGCGGCTCCGCCGAACGCTCATGCGCGCCGTCGTCGGGCAGGTCCGAATGCGCACGCACACATGCATATGCATGCATGGCGACTTTCACCCACATCCATGCACGTGCCCCTGTCGGTCGGTCGTGGAAGAGAGAATTCATCCATTTATTATTTGCACAGGTTGGGAAGAGGCCTGATTCCATCGTCCTGCCATTGGAGCTACTTCGGCAGCTGAAGCCGTCCGAGTGCAGCGACGGCGAGGAGTACCACCAGTGGCAGTTCCGGCAGATCAAGCTCCTGGAGGCGGGCCTCATCCTGCACCCGTCCCTCCCGCTCGACCGCCTCCACGCCGCCGTGCTCCGCTTCCGCGAGGTGATGCGCGCCACCGAGATCCGCGCCATCGACACGGGCAAGGGCTCCGACGCGATGCGTGTCCTGACCAACGCCGTGCACGCGCTCGCGTGGCGCCCCGGCAGCGGCAGCGACGCGTGCCACTGGGCCGACGGCTACCCGCTCAACGTGCTCCTCTACGTCTCCCTCCTCCAGACCGTCTTCGACCACCGGGAGCCCACCGTCGTGCTGGACGAGGTCGACGAGCTGCTGGAGCTCATCAAGAAGACGTGGCCCATCCTGGGCGTGGGCAGGGCGGTGCACAACGTGTGCTTCGCCTGGGTCTTCTTCCAGCAGTACGTGGTCACCGAGCAGGCCGAGCCGGACCTCGCCGCCGCGACGCTCGCCCTGCTCGCCGACGTGGCCGCCGACGCCAAGCAGGGGAGCCGCGAGTCCCAGTCCCGTGACCCGGTGTACACCAAGGTGCTCCTCGGTGCGCTCGCCAAGATGCAGGAGTGGTCGGAGAAGCGGCTGCTGGACTACCACGAGAAGTACGAGAGAGGCATCGCCGGGACTGCCACGGAGCGCATGGAGATACTGCTCTCCTTGGCGCTTGCCGCCGGAAAGATCGTCGCCGACCGCGAATACGCGGGCACCGGAAACTTCGCCGCCGACCGCGTCGACTACTACATCAGGTGTTCGATGAAGAACATCTTCACCAAAGTGAGCCCATGCTTCAACTGGACATTACTATCTAGCTGTCCAACACGATTTGATATGATATGATTGCAGATACTCGAGAATGGCATGGGAGAGGCGGACCCTGCAAACGACCCCGGCGTGGTCCTGACGCGGCTGGCGAGGGACACGGAGCAGCTGGCCATGTTCGAGCGCGCCAACTTCAGCCCGCTGCTGATGCGGTTGCACCCGGCCCCGATAGCGGTCGCCGCAGTCACCCTGCACGGCTGCTTCGGCGTGGTGCTGAGGGAGTACCTGGGCAAGGTCACCATCCTGACGGAGGAGCTCGTCCGCGTGCTCCACTCGGCGAGCCGCCTGGAGAAGGCCCTGGCGCAGATGACCGCCGAAGACGCGGCGGACTGTGACGACGACCGGACAAAGGCCGTCGTCGGCGACATGGAGCCCTACGAGGTGGAGACGGTGGTGATGAGCTTGCTCAAGGCTTGGATGGACGACAGGCTTACGATCGGCAGGGACTGCCTCCTCAGAGCCAAAGAAACCGAGGTAATGAAGAACACCTGGATATATATCGATGGTTCATGAAGCTGGAATTTGTAAAGCTTGACATTGTTTTTGCAGAGCTGGATTCCCAAGTCGAAGGAGGAGCCTTTCCCGGCGTCGGCAATAGAGTTGATGAGGCTGTCCAGGGCCACCATCGACGAGTTCTCTGATATTCCGGCGACAGCAAAAGATGACGTGGTTCAGGAGCTCGCCGACGGCCTCGAGTCAGTCTTTCAAGACTACATCTCCTTCGTCGCATCGTGTGGTAAACGATCCGATCAAACTCAAATTTAAGTAAACTTAGCACGCCATCATCGTTCGATAGAGCTTGTTTCAATCGAAATGCAGGGTCGAAGCAGACCTACGTCCCTCCCCTCCCGGCGCTGACGAGGTGCAACCAGGACTCGGGCTTCTTCCGGCTGTGGAAGAAGGCGGTGCTGCCGTCGTGCCAGGCGCCGGAGGCCAACCCGCGCGGCAGCGCCTCGCAGCACACCCCGCGGCCGTCCATAAGCCGCGGCACGCAGCGCCTCTACGTCCGCCTCAACACGCTCCACTACGTGCTCACCCACGTCCAGGCCATGGACAAGTCGCTCTCGTCGCTCTCCTCGGCCTCCGGCGGCAACCGCGTGGCGACGTCCGTCCACTTCGACCGTACCCGCGCCGCGGCCCAGTCGGCGGTGTCGCACGTCGCCGAGGTCGCCGCGTACCGGCTCGTCTTCCTCGACTCGCGCCACTCCTTCTACCAGGGCCTGTACGTCCGCAACGTCGTCGACACGCGCATCCGGCCGGTGCTCCGCGCGCTGAAGCAGAACCTGTCGTTCCTCGTGTCCGTGCTCGCCGACCGCGCGCAGCCGGTGGCCGTGCGGGAGGTGATGAAGGCCTCGTTCCAGGCGTTCCTGATTGTCCTCCTCGCCGGCGGCAACGACCGGAGCTTCACGAGGGCGGACCACGGGATGGTGGACGAGGACTTCCGGAGCCTCAAGCGCGCCTTCTGCACGTGCGGCGAGGGCCTGGTCCCCGAGGACGTGGTGGCGCAGGAGGCGGAGGCCGCGGAGGGCGTCGTCGCGCTCATGGCCCAGTCGACGGAGCACCTCATCGCGGCGTTCGGCGCCGCCACGTCGGAGTCCATCGCGGGCGTGCGGGAATACGAGGACGGCGACGGCGGCACGACCCTCGTGCCGCCGACGTCGAGGCAGTGGAGCCCTGCGGACCCGAACACCATCCTCCGCGTGTTGTGCCACCGCGACGACGAGGTCGCCAACCAGTTCTTGAAGCGCACGTTCCAGCTCGCCAAGCGGCGGTGATGTCGGCCAAATGCTCGACGAATGAGTTAGGTGCTACACTGATTTTAGTCCCATTATACTTTTGCAGTTCGAATGCCCCCTGCCGCCTGGCAGTCTCCCTCGTCTGTAAAGACAATGTAAGGTGATGTATGTAACAGAATCCATTTTGGACTCTACAAGCATCTACAACCGTTGCCTAAGGGCCAACTCCAATGTATACGACCCCAAATCGTGTGCTGGCGCCCGCTTGGGCAGCGATCCAACACGCGGGAGTAAATAGACAAAAGTCCGTTGTCTGTCCACTTTAGATTCATTTTCGGTCTAAATTTAGACCGTGTTTGCGTCGAAACCGACATGCGCGGACGGGCGAGACGCGTGTCCTTGTCCTTCCCTGACCCGCCCGTTGGGGACACAACTCATTTTCCTCCTCCTTGCCTCCCCCTCCCCATCGCCGCTGTCACCCATTTTTCCGGCCGCCGCCTCGTTTTCTAGCCCGGCCGTCAAAACCACGACCACCCTCGCTATAGCCGCCCCACGTTTCGGAGGAGTTTTTGCCGGCGTTTCTTGCTCTTTGTCTCCGCACCCGATACCAGGGGAGCTACGGCCGCCGGTGACGCCCATCGACCCCAGATCCTTTCGGAAAGCTCGGCATAGCCGCCGGCCGCCTACTTCTACCTCGCCTGCTGCAGCCCGAGGTGCTCTTCCCGACCGCGTCTCCGCCACAACCGCAAGGTGTTCGACACTTTGCTCACAAGGTACCATGGATAGTGGGGACGGGTATTTTTTCACAACTTCGTTTGTTCATCGGATGATTTGTCCTCGGATGACGAAGAGCTTGTGATGACTGCATTGGTTGTTAATGACCACATTGCTAGGCAGCGACCTCGTGCCAGGGGATCAATCTCGGGTCATGCTCCTAACTTGAACCGCAATAGGGATATCGTCCACGCCCTGCTCTATGCCGATTACTTTGAGAATACCACACTCTTCAAATCACATCAATCCCGCCACCGCTTTCGTATCAGGAGACATGTGTTCAATCGTATTCGAGAGGGAGTGGTAGCATATGACCCATACTTCGAGTGCAAAACGGATGCCCTTGGCAAGCTTGGTTTCTCCTCTTACCAGAAATGCACTGCGGCTATTCGCATACTGGCATATGGAATTCCGGGTGATCTTATGGATGAGTACGTTCGTATGAGTGAGTCCACATGTCTGTCGTGGCAGTGTTTGGCCTTGCGTACATGAGAGAGCCAATTGTCGCTGATACATAAAAATTGTTGGCAATCAATGCCGATAGAGGCTTTCAGGGCATGCTTGGAAGTATAGATTGTATGCACCGCTAGTGGAAGAACTTTCCATTTGCTTTGCAGGGCAGTACAAGGGTCATGTGAAAGGTGCCACTGTCATATTAGAAGCTGTGATCTTTGGGTATGTCATTCTTTCTTCGGCATGGATGGTTCTCACAATGATATCAACGTGCTTCAGCGTTCACCGGTGCTCGCAAGGCTTGCAAAAGGCCACTCACTAGTGGTAAACTTTAAGGTCAGTGGCCACCATTAAAACAAAAGATACTACCTAGCTGATGGTATCTATTCTCAATGGTCAACTCTTATGAAGACAATACCCAACCCGCAAGGAGAGAAGAGACAAAGATTTGCCCAAATGAAGTAGAGTGTTAGGAAGGATGTGGAGCGTGCTTTTGGTGTGCTTCAATCTCGATGAGGGTATCGTTCGAAACTCTACACTCACATGGAGCACCACCAAGCTTTGGGAGGTGATGACTGCTTGTGTGATCACGCACAACATGACCATGGATGATGAGCGGGATGACATCATCTATGGCCAAAGGTTTGATTTTTAGGGTGAAAATGTTGTGCCTGAACACCAAGAACCGACAACGTTTGAACAGCTTGCCGAATTCCATCGTGAATGCGTGATTGGCATACTCACATGCAACTCTAAGATGACTTGGCTAAGCACATGTGGGCTCACATTGGCAACTAGTAGATGCATCTCTTCAATTTATTTCCATCTGTTGAAGACAATTTCAATTAGGTTGTAAAAATATTCGATTGTGTTTTTTCTGGATGTGGAACTATTTTATCTGTAAGACTATTTACAATGTTTGATTCATTTGCTTGTGAGGAAAAACTATTTCATGTATGCATACGACCACCAAACGACCGTGGCAGACCAAGTGCGTCCGATCCGTTGGGCGCACGACCATCGTAAATCAAAAAATGGCCGGACGCCGCCCCATTGCCCTACCCAAACAGATCAAATCCGGACAAAATGGATGTTTCGTTTGGGGTCGTGCGTTGGTTGGCCTAATCCAACCCTATACGTCCACAGACTATCCGTGTATCGGTCTGTAAAAGACCCCATTTGCAACCACCATCCCTACTTTCGAAACATCAAACATATGCACGTCGATGACGGCAAAATAGTTTTTAGTGCACACAAATACAAATTATTCGTACTTAAGAATACATAATCAAAACATACTATAATCCTAATAATTGTTCATACTGCATAATTGAAACATTAAAGACAAAGTTTACTGACTTACAACGTGGATTCACATATGCTCCACAAGATCATTGAAGTTGCACACACACCTGTTGATCTCGTAGTTGTCGATGCATCTCTAGAAAGTTAACAATATTATGTCCCCTCTTGTTTCGAGAGGCTGATTTGAACACCAGGCTTATCAAAATCATGTGTGAGGGCTGCCCTCACCCTCATCCTTGGTAATCATATTGTGCAAGATCACGCATCATGTCATGAGCTGCCAAAGTGTCTCCGCTCCACGAACAATACCCGAATGAGCTTGGAGATCTCTGAATGCCCTCTCCATGGCAGAGCTTCCCCATTACAAAGTCGCTGTAACAAAGGGGATCGTTGGAGCACATTGATGTCATTGTTAGAACCAAGCGTGCCACATAAAGCATGCCAAATCCACAAGTCCGTCGATGCCACTTCTTCAAGCATGATGGCGCCTTCTTTGACGTGATCTTGGCATTGCCCGCGCAAACCTGTTGGACAGTTCTTCCTTTGCCAATGCATGACAGAACCCAACATAACTAGGAATCCTCTTGATGGTCCGATTGCCAACATTTTTTCTGTATCCTCCACAGTTGGATCTCTTAGGTACTCTGGTCCAAGCATCTTCGTCATAGTGCGTGCACATTGCACCTTATTGTTCAGGACCATGGAATAACTCTCTACCCCTTTATGGAACCCTTGAAGTTCAGTACGTGCTTCTCCAGCTTCTTCATTTCCTCTTGGATACCCATCATCATCATTTCAGCATCTTCGTCGTCTGAATCCGACAAATTGATGAACTTGTTGAATATGAATTCGTCAAGGTCCGCGTTTCCATAGCCATCATTCCATGACGAATCCATAACTGACCTAGAAATGGACATAAGTATAAAAACCTGATCGGACATTTCATCGAACACATAGACTACGAGGCGTATATTTGAAGGAGTTGGACATACCGGGGCACCATCTGGTGGCGCTGACCTTGACCGGTTGTGGTACGGTCGGCACCGATGTGGGTTGGGGCCTCCGATGGCGAAGCTGCGGGTTGGGGACAACAACAGAGCAATAATGGCAGTGAAGCTATGGTGGAGGCTGTCCGAACGAGGAAGAAAAGAGAAGAGGAACATGGTTGGCCCTAGAGTTCAGTCCTACATGGCGGACACATCCAGGCGTACCCATATCTGGCCCAAATATGGGTCGGGTATGGGGAGCGCCGGTCAACCCAGGCGTTTGAGATGAATTTGCCAAGTCTGGTTGGGTGTCTATTTTCTATCCAGACAGTGACCGGGCAGGCCGCTCGAACATTTGGGGGCGTATATGAGGGCTTCGGTTATAGATGCTCTAAAAGAATGAGCTATGGTGACAACACCTTGGTTCTTCCCCAGCCCAACCATATCAACACGTGAAGTTGAGACCACCATCAATTTCAGATTTTCCCAATGCACTACTAGCGTCATCGGGCCCTCTAGTTAGCTTTGTTAGTTTTTCTCCATGAAACATTCCCCTCTAATCCTCTCCCCCGAAGCCTTCGTTCCTCAAATCTCCATCCAACCATCTACAGGGCTGCAACATCTCTGATCAGGTACCCGTAGTTTGCAGAAGAGGTACCTCCCTTTGTGAGGCATCTGGACCTAGTTGCCCTGTAGGGTAGCAGGTTTGGGGATACCCGTTGGCCATGCCCTAATGGTGCAACTTTGAGTCAGGCTATTTGTGCCATGTGTCCGGGCCGTTGGCCCATAAAATGGACCCACCGCGAGCCTGCCTTGAATATTTTTTCTTGCCTACATATTTAAAGTCGAATGTATTTTTATTTTGTTTCGATAAAGGGTGTTTCTATTGACCCGTAATGCATCACACAACATGTCTCTACACAACTAAGATGCTCATAACCATGAGTAACACACAAAAGATACACCTGCAAATAGCAAAGTCATACATGACCGAAGCTATGTCTGGTGGAGAAAAAAGAAGAAGAAAAAAAAGCCTTGAAGTGATCGATGGAATACAACAACCATCATCGATACCAACCATCTCATGACAACACAAGGAACGATAAATATTCTCCAACAACAACGTCTCCAGGAAGGGTATAATGCGTAAGCGCCTGTAGTCGTTGGATCCAACCACCGAAGGCCGGATCATGAGTTTTCACCCTGAATATCAAGTCCAAGAAAACTCCATGCAATTCCTCCAACAAGGCACGAGACAAAAAAACATCACAACAGGTACAACAGGCTAGGGTCAGACCTAGGGTTTTCACCCCCGGAGCTCGAGACTGATACTCAAGCACCACCAAATCTAAGTCATCATATGTTCGTCTTTCACTTTTTGTGATCCTAGCACAGGAGGAAGGTTACTGACACTGACAAAATCCTAATTCATGATGCTTTGTTGCACCGAACCATCCTCATAAGTGGCAGTTGATGGACAATCTGGATCACACAACACAACCATGCGCTAACTCGTGTTGCTCCATCCACACCAACAACACGCAGATCCATAGGATCCCGGACTCCGGCGCAGAACCTACAGATCATTGAACACCCAACCGTATATCATTTAGTCCGTCACATGGTTTCTGCGCCCTCTATGACCACAATGGCATGATATCGTAGCTGCCCATTCGATTGCCGTAGACCACAAGATTGATTGGCTTTTGCTAGATCTGGAAATACGCGGCTACCAACGCTAGAGGGAGAAACCAATAGTGCTAACCTTCACAAACACCTGATACCGAGGACATCAACACACCAACCCCAGGCTTGACGATGCCCGATGCCACGTGATGCCGCCACTAAGGCTAGGCCATCGGATCTGAGCGGCAAGATTGGTGACGACTGACTATAGAGTGGAGCAGCCACGAGAGGTTTGTCCTTGTAGATCAGTGGTCAACTTCTTGTTTATCCAATCTACCAGTATATCTTTTTCTGGTCCAGTTAGTTTGTCCTCTCATGTTGCTTTTGGTCTGGAGTCATCTATGTTCACAATATACAAATTATTAGTTTAATTCTTGATTGTAGAACAAGTACGCCCATGTTTCCTTATTTTGGCACCATTATTTACAGTGTCGTCTTGTTCCATCATCATTTTACAGCAGCCGCTGACAGGTCACTAACAAAGTTTGAGAAGCTTCGGGAACACAATATCAGGAAGAACACATCTCGACTGGAAGAACATTTTAACGAAAGATCTGGTATACGGGCTGCCTAACAAATTTCCCAGCCTTTTCAAATTAACTAGTTTATGGTCCTGCACACAAATGGACACAACCACAACAAAGAAGTGATATTTTGGGACATTGAATGTGAACCAAATGATGCAGAGCTGACCCTTGTGGAAGATAAGGTTAGAGATGTTGAGGACAACGACCATATAAACTCTCCATTTGCTTGGCAGGGGTAGTACAAGGGTCTTGTGAAAGGTGCCACTGTCATATTAGAAGCAGTGGCATCTCAAGATCTTTGGATATGCCATTCTTTCTTTGGCATGGATGGTTCTCACAATGATATCAACGTGCTTCAGAGTTCACCAGTGTTCGCAAGGCTTGCAGAAGGCTACTCTCTAGTGGTAAACTTTGAGGTCAATGGCCACCATTATAACTACGGATACTACCTAGCTGATGGCATCTATTCTCAATGGTTAACTCTTATGAAGACAATACCCAACCTGCTAGGAGAGAAGAGACAGAGATTTGCCCAAATGCAAGAGAGAGTTAGGAAGGATGTGGAGCGTGCTTTTGGTGTGCTTCAATCTCGATGGCGTATCGTTCGAAACCCTACACTGACATGGAGCACCACCAAGCTTTGGGAGGTGATAACTGCTTGTGTGATCATGCACAACATGACCGTGAAGGATGAGCGGGATGAAACATCTATGGCCAAAGATTTGATTTTTAGGGCGAAAATGTTGTGCCTGAGCACCAAGAACTAGAATCATTTGAACAGTTTGTCAAATTCCATCATGAAATGTATGATTGGCATATTCACATTCAGCTCTAAGATGAGTTGGTTGAGCACATGTGGACTCACATTGGTAACAAGTAGATGCTTCTGTTCATTTTATTTCCATTTGTTGAAGGCAATTTCGATTGGGTTGTAAAAATATTTGATTGTGTTGTTTCGGGATGTGGAACTATTTTATTTGTAGGACTATTTACAATGTTTGATTCATATGGTTGTGAGGAAAAACTGTTTCATGTATTCATACGACCACCAGACGGCTGTGGCGGACCATATGCGTCCGATCCGTTGGGGGCACGACCGGCGCAAACCAAAAAATGGTCGGACGCCGCCCCATTGCCCTACCCAATTAGACCAAATCCGGACAAAATGAACGTTTCGTTTGGGGTCGTGCGTTGGAGTTGGCCTAATCCGACACTATACGTCCGCAGACTATCCGCGTATCGGTCTTTAAAAGACCCCATTTGCAACCACAATCCTTACCTTAGAAACATCAAACATATGCACATCGATCGCGGCCAAATAATTTTTAGTGCACACAAATACAAATTATTCGTACTTAAGAATACATAATCAAAACATACTGTAATCCTAAAAATTGTTCATACCACATAATTGAAACAGACAAAGTTTACTAACTTATAGTCTGGATTCACATATGCTCCACAAGATCATTGAGAAGTTGCATACACACTTGTGGATCTTGTAGTCGTCGATGCATCTCTAGAAAGTTAACAATATTATCTCCCGTCTTGTTCCGAAAGGCAGACTTAAACACCAGGCTTCTCAAAATCATGTGTGCATGCTGCCCCTCACCCTCATCCTTGGCAATCATATTGTGCAAGATCACGCATCATTTCATGAGCTGCCAAAGTGTCTCCGCTCCACAAACAATACCTGAGTGAGCTCGGAGATCTCCGAATGCCCTCTTCACGGTGGAGCTTCTCCATTACAAAGTCTCTTCAACAGAGGAGATCGTTGGAGCACAATGATGTCATTGTTAGAACTAGGCGTGCCAAATAAAGCATGCCAAATGCACAAGTCCGTCGATGCTACTTCTTCAAGCTTGATGCGACATCTTTGACGTGACCTTGGTATTGCCCACGCAATCCTTTTGGGCAGTTCTTCCGTTGCGAGTGCATGCAATCAACTGAACCCAACATACCCGGGAATCCTCTTGATGCTTCAATTGCCAATTTTTTTCTCCGACCTCCACAATTGGATCTCTTAGGTAGTCTGGTCCAAGCACCTTCGTCACAGTGCATGCAAATTGCACCTTATTGTTCAGGACCATGGAATAACTCTTCGTCCCTTTATGGAACCCTTGAAGTTCATTATGTGCTTCTCCACCTTCTCCATTTCCTCTTGGATACCCATCATCATCATTTCAGCATCTTCGTTGCCCGAACCCGAAAAATTGATGAACTCGTTGAATATGAGTTCGTCAAGCTCTGTGTTTCCATAGCCATCATTCCATGACAAATCCATAAGTGACCTAGAAATGGACATAAGTATAAAAACCTGCTCGGACATTTCATTGAACACATAGACTACGAGGTGTATATTCGAAGGAGTTGGACATACCGAGGCTGCGTCTGGTGGCGGTGACCTTGACCAGTTGTGGTACGGTTGAAAGCACAACTTCTCCCT
>CBMN010756711.1:0-10505 GCA_000582825.1 Hordeum pubiflorum
CAACTTACTTGCTCGGTGATTTGCATCAGTAGGCCACCGTGCAATGAGTTGTCTCAAGTGGCTGCAATACTTCGACACGGCTCCTTGATGGTGTACCATCGATGGTTGAGGGACTTTGATTCATGGTTACGGATGACCGCGTCGGAGTAGGGCGCGAAATGCTTATGTTCATGAAACCAAATGTGAATGTTGGCCCAAAAGGTTGTGCCCTTTTGCTCAGTGCCATGGATCGGATCGAGGCTAGTAGCCAACCATGCATCGCACAATAGCCCGTCCTCCTACATGTTGAAGCTTTCTCCTCTACCCCTCTTCTCGAATCGTCACTAAAATCACCTGGATCATCGTCCTCGCCATCCTCCCTCTCCTGTCCGGTGGTACAATCTTGCTGATGTGTGTCCGTGCCCAGCTGGGTGGAGTCCTGCTGCGTGCCCGGCTGGGTGTAGGTGCTGGACTGGGTGTAGCCCTGTTGCATGCCTGACTAGGTCTAGGTGCCAGACTAGGTTCGCTCCAAGTCATCCACCTGCCCATCCTCGTAGCAACGTCCTCCTTCGCCTCCCTCGTGGATGATCTCGTACATCTCCCTGTCCGCGTCGTCGTACACCGGCTCTCCCGCTTTAGGCATACCAGCGAACGGCGTGCGGGCACCCATCTGCTTCACACCCGTCGTCCGTGTCCGGACAACCTGCGGTGATGAACACTTGGAGAAAAGCAGCGACACTATGTTGATGTTGACGATGAACGGCACGGCGACAGATGCAAGGGACTGTCTACCCAACTGCTTGGTGGCGTAGTAGTATGTAGACTTCTAATGTTCCGGCCATGGCGGCGTCTGCACGGTCAACAAGGGCAGCGGGGCCCACGACCCTGGCCTCCACCATGTCCAGGACCAACACACCCACCCCATTGTCTGCCACCAGCATGCCCTCCACCGACCTTCTGCTTCCTGAGTGTTTCCGCCTTTGCCTTTGCTTTGACACGGTGATTTTACCGTGTCGCCGAGTTGATCTTACCGGCGAGCGTGATGCTCGGATCCTCCACCACCTCCATCTTCGGCAGGGTCTCCTTCGGGTCCATGCGCCGACTTCGGAGGGAAGAAGAGAGTGAAGGAAAAGGGTGAAAATTTGATGGAGAGCGGTGGGATGAAATAAAAGAGTGGGGAATTTTGCCGCCGAAACAGTGCGGCTAGCTAGCTACAAAAGTGTGAAGTCCACCTCAGTTTTTGGCGGGCCGGGCATGTCAGAGTCCTATGTGTCTTGTGTCCGGACTCCTGCAAAGCCCACCTCCCCAGTTTGTTTCAACTTTGCCGGAAAATGGTGGTCCAGACCGCTCCACGGACCGATGGGGGTCGGCGTTGGATGGCTTACGGGGTTTCGGACAGCTACGTCCGAACGGCGTTGGATGCCCCACAAAGAATGTTGTGGGATGTCGGAATGATCTGATAGGTTCATACACCAGATCGGACGGCTTAGGATCCCAAATCGTTGTGAGCATCCGTCCCCATGTCAATTTTACCTTTTTTTTGAATATGAATGATGTTTTTGATGTTTATATATTTTACTATAAATTTGATCAAATTTCAAAATGTTTGACTTGATACAAACTTATTTTTTAGGATTTTGGAACAAAGGTAATATTTTCTTGCATTTGCTTTGCTATAGTTATTCGGCTCCTTGTCTTCACGTGGGACAATGCAAATTTAACGTGTGGTGGGCAACAAACTTTTGTGTCTGATATTTCCCCAACTGATCCTTGCATTCATCAATCTCTCACTGTTGGGTGGTGGTGGGGTGGTTGGGGAGCTAGCTAGAGTGCTAGATAGGACTACGGAGGTAGATGAAGACCTGAGCTGATGGACTGTCTTCGTCAAACTCCATCTTGCTCGTACAGGTTGGGTTCATGTCCATTCTATTTTCGTGTCATAATCTTGTTCATGTCATAATCTTGCATGAACTTTATCTGTCGTTAGACGTCTTAGTAAAACCAAAATTTTATCCATGTCCTTTCTATTTCTTTAACATCATAAAATTATAAAACACAAAAAAATTCATGCAAAAAACACAATTTAATGCATGCAGAAAGGGAACTATTAATCCGGCAAACGACAGATAAATAGGATGTGATGTCCTGCAACCCACCTTGCTACACAAATCACAATACACCAAATCTGGACATTATATTCATTTCATTTTCTTCTTCTTGAAAACCTAAAATAGTGCACATCATAGGACCATCGGAGGCTTTGAGCAATGGACCCTGATAAGTGTCACACATGTGACACGAACACATGGCAACTCCGAACGTTTTTTATGACAAGTTTAGTCATGCTAGGATGGCAACTTTAATTGTCAAGCATGGAAACTTCTTTTCGATGACAAGTTTCAGTTTTTTAGTTTTTTTTTGGATAACAACTTTAGTTGTAAAAATATCAGGTTTGGAGTGCTTCATGCCACATGTGTGGCACTTATCATTTGGGTTGAGCAAAATAGAAAAACGAGAGAAGTTCGTTTTAATTTAACTTTTCTCCCAACTGATCCCACGTAACCATTTATGTGCTCTCTATTAATCTCCATGGATTTTCCCTCCTTACAACTGGACATTGTAAAGACATCCGCACGCCGTTGTTTTTTCTTTTCTTTTTGGTATAGTACAAATGGAATGAAACTGTGAAACTGGTGGAACCTGACTATAAATGAAAGCCATCGTGCCATGTCCATTGTAGCATAACCCACACTGCTGGAAACAATGTCCATTTCAATTTCCCAGTGGCTGATCATCTCCACACTCGTGCTACTTGTTCCCTTGTACTTGTATTTCAGGTCTAGTCCTAGATCGGAGAACCCATCTGTGCTCCCCACAAACTGGCCAATAGTACACATGTTCCCTTCCTTCATTACCAACCGCCACAACTTGCATGACTATTTCACCATGGTGCTCGCCGGATCAAGCCACAACTTCAGAGCACATGGCCCACCTGGGATCGGGATGCGGTTCTTCATCACCTGCGACCCTGCAAATGTCCGACACATCTTCACAACGAACTACACCAACTTCCCCAAGGGTGCAGACTTCGCTGCCATGTTTGACATCATGGGTGGCAGCCTCTTTACCATTGATGGCGAGCCGTGCCGTCGGCAGCTCTTGAAGGTCCAAAGCATACTCAGCAACCTGCCGTTTGTTGCAAGTGTGGCGGCTTCTTGCCATGAAAAGGTGGAGAACAGACTCCTCCCATTGTTTGCCAACATGGCAAGAACCAATACTCCGTTCGATGTGCAAGAAGTGATGTTGAGGTTCATGTTTGACCTGGCTACTAGGTCTCTCTTCGGTGTGGACCCTGACCTCCTAGACTCGGACATTCCGCCCATGGACGTTGTGGTCGCCATGAACACAGTCATGAAGGTCGCCTATTTTCGGCATGGCATGCCGGTCTTTTATTGGAAGACGATGAGGTGGCTAAACATCAGCTTCGAGAGAAAGCTCAGAGCAGCGCACATGGTGCTACGAGGGTTCGTCACACAGATGATGGAGAGGAGGAAGATCAAACGAGGAATTGTTGGTAATGATGAGGAACAAGAGAGCCTGGATGTTGTGTCTTCCTTCATCAACGACCCAGACTACGCTAATGATGAGTTGCTTCAGGCAATTTTCATTGGTTACATGGTTGCTGCGAGGGACACAGTTGCCACGACCGTGCCATGGATCTTGTATAACCTCGCCCAGAATCCTGGCATCGTGTCAAACATTCGTAGTGAACTCTCATCCATTGCATCATGCAAAGTCGCTGCGGGTAAATCAATGCTGATCTTCGATTCTGAGGAGACAAAAAATCTGATCTATCTAAGAGCTGTATTGTATGAGACTCTAAGGTTGTACCCACCATCACCTTTCGAGCGCAAGAAAGTGGTTGTCGATGACACCATGCCGAGTGACCATGAGGTGCACGCCGGGGACACCATCATTATTTCTCTCTACTCCATGGGGAGAATGGAGGGCGTGTGTTGTAAAAATTGTCTTGACTATAACCCTGGTCGGTGGCTCTCGGAGGACGGCAACAAGCTGAGGTATGTACCATCACACAAATTCTTGGCATTCAACTCAGGCCCGAGGATGTGTCTCGGCAAGGACATCGGAATTATGCAAATGAAGACCATCATTGCCACCATTGTTTGGAACTTCGATGTGCACATGGTGGAAGGACAAAGTATCAAGCCCAAGCAGTCTAGTGTCCTTGAAATGAAAAATGGGCTCATGGTGAAACTGAAGAAGAGAAAAATGTAACAATGAACTCTCTTTATCTTTAAGCGTACTTATCTATTCATGTAACTAGATGATGCGCCACGCATTGCTGTGGGAACTCTTAGTCCTACACATATACATGATTATACATAAATCAATAACTTTGTCTTGCATAGCATGTTATGTTGTGATCCAGTTTCATATATAAGTAATAAAGGCTATCAACCTAGGTCATCTCTATTATAAATATCCTTGTAAGCGACTGCACGAGATAAGTTGATATGTTGTAAATCCCTGGTGTCTATAACCTCTCTCGATATAGTGATGTTTTGCTGGCTGGCTCCCATAGTTTTTTCCTGCATTGGAGGGGTTTTCCACGTTGAAATCTTGTGTCCCTATGATTGATTCGCTCTTCTTGGATTTATTGCATGTGGTATCTCTAACAAGTGGCATCAGAGCCTTGTTTATGTCTAGGGTTTTGACGATATATATGTCATCGATGAAGTTCGATCTACCGTTGTTGGATTACAACACAAGGTTTTCCTGTGCCAAGTGAAGATCCAGGCGGTGCTGGCACATTCTGATCTGGATGAGGCGTTTGATGGTTTCGTCAGCAAAGAACAGAGGACGTGTACCGGCAAAGAGAAGCGGAAATACCGTAAGGGTATGTCTCTAAGAGGTGCCGGCAGAGAAAACTGTCGTAGCCTTGTGGCTCAAACAGGAGTTGATATGCATGTCTAATGATATAACCGGTAAGACACACATGAAGATGAAGCTGTTCACACACAAGTTGCTAGAAGGTGGTTCGGTACTGAACCACTTATCGATCTTCGAGGAGATCATTTCTTACTTACAGTCTATGGAGGTAAAACACGATGATGAAGATTTAGGTCTTGTACTTTTATGTCCGCTTCCTAGTTCCTTTACAAATTTCCGAGATACCATATTACATAGCCGTGAAGAACTAACTATTGCGAAAGTATATGAGGCCCTTCAATAAAAGGAAAAGATGAAATATATGTTATAGTCCGAGGAGTCGTCCTCCAAGGAATCGTTCAAAGTACAGAGGAAATGACAAACTCTGCAGGTACTGTAAGAAACCTTGTAACCTCATTGATGATAGTTGGAAGCTGGAAAATAAGGAGAAAAGAAACGGTACGTATGAACCTAAAACCAAATCCGATGGTGATGGTAATATCCATGTTACATCTGGTAATAAGTATGATTCAGATGATGCTCTTTTTGGTTTTGCTTGCTATATTTCTTGTCATGATGAATTGATACTTGATTCTGCCTGTTCATTTCATATATGTTGTAAGAAAGACTAGTTCAGTACTTATGAGTTTGTGCAGAGTGGAGATGTTGTGCGTATGGTAGATGCCAACCCATGTGTGATTGTGGGCATTGGCTCCGTTTAGGCCAAGATGCATGACACGCACATTGTCAGATGTGAGACACATACCAGGCATGGCCAGAAACCTCATCTCAATTAGTACCCTTCACGTCAAAGGGTACAAGCACTTCGGTTCAGGTGGAGTTTTGAAGGTATCGAAAGGTTCTATCGTTCATATGATAGACATGAATTCTACCAAGTAATATGGTCTTCTAGGAAACACTATTACTGGTATTGTTGTTGTTGCTGTTACTTCTGATAAATCTAGTAAAACTAATCTTTGGCATATGAGCCTTGGGCATAATCCTATAAAGGATGTTGGAGTACCAGCCTCCCTGGGCGCCTTGCGGGCGAAGAGTGCCTCTGAGTCATCTGTTGCTGGGTGGCTTGTAGTGCGAGGATCTTGGGGGTGCTCCGAACCGTCTGATCTACACAGACGACTCAGACCCGGGTGACGACGCGGCTAGAAGGACCATGACGGGTGGACAACCCAACGCACTGATACGCCTCTAACGCGTCTATAATTTTTAAAGTATTCATGCTATATTCACATCAATTATATATGGTTTTGGTGCCTTCTATATTATTTTTATTGGACTAACATATCTTCTATATCTAAATAGCTAGCCCCCACTAACTTATTTCTCTTAACATGCAAGGATACCACCTCATCATTCAACATGCATAGAAAAAGTTCCACCATAACATGTAACCATGCATAATAAAAAGTAATCTCAACATGCAAACATGCATGAGAATTTACATACAACGAATTATTATTTTAGTTTTAGTTCTCATGTTATTACTCTACATACAACCAATTCTTATTTAATATATCGCAAAGCATTCCCGCAACAACGTGTGGGACATCATCTAGTTAATTTAGTGCACAAGACCAATTTATGTTTTCTAGTATTTTTGGGATTTTCAGGAATTTTCCAGGATATAAAGTATGGAATTTTATCCTATTTTCCTGAGTTGATAATATCTCCAATTTTTTCTGACAACGTGGTAAAGAGGTTATCAAACCACCCTGAAAATTTCAGATTTTTCCTGATCACATATATCTTTACCTAATAATAATGCACGCATCGCTTCTGTGAAGTTCACTGTCGCGTATGTTTTGCAAAATAGACCATATAGTTTTCATGAATCAACCCGCAGTCCACCGTCGCCCAAATAGACATATACGCAGCACTGACTCACCCGTCGTTGACATTGCTGCCGCGCAGGAGAAGATGAGGCTCCCCTCTGCAGCCATCGCCGCACCCCCATCCTCCTCTCCCCGGTTCTCGTCCTCTCTCCGCCGTCGCCGAATCCAGACGAGATCGGAAGGATACGCCGCATCTTGCGTGGCACCCGGCCGCTGTGCTCCACCTGCCGCCAACCTCCTTCCGGTTCCCTTTGTCGCCGACGACGGCGCTCTAGATCAGGTCTGGAACGGGGCGCCAGCGACTTGGAGGCTTCACATTGGCCAGCATGCATATGAGAGACAGACGGAGGGAAGGGGACGGGATCCTCCGGCGGCATTCTAGATTTGGTCTGGAACAGGGCGCCGGCGATACATATGACAGAGGCTTCCCCGCCCAGGCCCTCCACCGGCTCAAAATCTGGTAGCCCTCTGCTCCTCGACTGCCCACATCGAGCGCCCAATTCAGAAAAAACAGCCCCGTCGCGCTGCCGCTACCCATCTCCCCGGGTCGTCCCGAGATGCTCCAGCTGGGAGCTGCCCCTGACGGCCAAGCGCATGCTATGCACGGAAGCCAACTCCTCCACCCAGTCCCTCCCCTGCAAGGCCGGCGAGGACACTGCTTCGTTCGAACCAATTGTGACGACCATGCACAGGTATACACATACATGTGCTTCCCTTCCACCCCTAGCACTGATTTAATGTGGTGGATAAGAACCAATGGATCCTTGGTTTAGTTCCTATATGTTTTGAATGACTTTGATCCTTTTGGTAAGATCAAACTGATGAATACCTTTCAGGTCTACCCGATACGAACTAAGGGACACAAATGCAAGGATTGCACATTAATAATTGGATTTGACCTCCGTTAATTTATTGCCTGTTTAACAACACGGAAAGAAGAGTTGCCACACCGGAACCTGGGCCATGCAGTGATTCATATGTTGGTTGCGGGGCTGTTTCCATGTTGTTCATATGAGGTAAATTTTAAAATGCTGTGTGACTTAAGATGATGCAAGCATGAATTAAACATGGAACTTAGATTATGCTGGAACTGCTTCTGAGAATGCAGGACTCGCCGCTGTTTTACGACAAGGACGCCGCCGACATTGTTCCTCAACATGATGTCGTTCCAGCACTAAAACGCAGGTTTGTGACGGCGCCTATTTATTACTTGCCCTTCGAATGCAGAATCGAGCGCAGGTTTCCAATTGTAATATAGACCTTTGAAAACATAGTGTCTCATGTGATCATGTCTGATTACACTGTATATATTTAGCAGATTTAGATACTACTATCGTTTGAGTATTTTTGAACTTCAAATTATATATATACTGGCTTCAGATTATTTTCTTGAAAACAAAGAGATCTTTTGGTGTTTGCAGTACTGTGGTTTACAAGTGGTAGCCATGGTTCTTTAGAAATTAAAAGTGTTAGCAAAACAGAGTGGAACGGAACTGAAGCTGTTGCCTTTAGTCTACTTGACCTTTCCTTGGAATCTGATGTAACCATCCCGCAACCTGAAAATACTATATGATGTCTAGAGAAGATGTCTGCTTACATGTAATTGCGCTTAATTATGGTTACATTTCTCTATGGCTGCAAATTTCAAGAAGTGGTATACATACAACTTTGGTCACAGTATATCATCTGATGCAATGTGATAGTTCCAGCTAAATTTCTTCAGCTATAAATCCTATTATGTTACTTCTCTTTGTGTAAGCCTGAGATTTCTAAATCTTATGAAAATGACTTTTTACTTCAGCAAGTATTAATTTGAATCTGTTAAAATATACTCCCTCCATTCCATAATATAGCGTGTCCTCGGTTTTCGAGCTTTAAGTTTGATCCTAATTTTAACCAACGTGAGCGATTGCGGCGGGGGCCAAAATTGTACCATCGAAAACTTCACTCGAATACGAATTCAATGGTATAATTTTTGCTCCCGCCGTAGTCACTCACGTTGGTTAAATTTATGGTCGAACTTAAACCTCAAAAGGCGCAGGCGCACTACATTATGGAATCGAGGGAGTATATTAATCTTTGCAAATCCAACAAAAGGGGTGAGAATATATGCAACATGAAGTTTCTCATGCTGATAAGGTATTCTTTTGCATTGTTGCGGCATGATCATTGTGCACATATATGTAATACTACTAAAGGTCTTTTTCTATCACTGTGAATGGCTGCTGCTGTTGTAAGTGATGTCTTCAAGTTCTTCCTGTTTTCCTATATCATCTGCTTTATACAAGCTGACCGTATTAATCTTTATTTGTTTGCCAGGTTGTGTGTCAAACATCACTTCATGTTGTAGTGCATTTTTTCCTTTCAAAATCCACATTATGTAATTTGGATTTATAAGAAGTGTCACTTTATTATTAGTGGAGAACTGAAGATAAGGAAAGGGGAGCCCCCTAAACAATAATTCTAGCAACTGGCATTTGTTCCGTAGCAAAGCTTGAAAGATCATTCTACTATGTTCATCGGAAGTCTATACGGATTAGTTGGGACTCAGAGAGTGACATAGATTTGCTTGAGGTTTTTTTTTCTTCTGTTACTTGCATCTCACCTGAATTTTTTTCTTGAAGTTCTTCCCGTTTTCCCATATCATCTGCACTATATAAGCTGCTACATAAATTAAGTAAGTTTGTCCTCCTTTCATGTCCAAGTTTTTTCTATTCTATTAGTCGGAAGTCTGTACAAAGGATTGGGGACAGAGAGTGAATCAAGTTTGTTTGAGGTTCTGAATAATTTTCTAATGTCAAGTTTGCGGGAGAAAGTGCATCCGAACCGCCCTGCGTACCGTTGCAAGACCGCATTAGATGACAAAACACGCCTGGATTGCTCGGTCCAAATAGTTGCGGACGGTTCGAGGATCACCATTGGAGATACCTAAGTAGTAACACTAGAGCAGAGCACGATGATGATCCAAACAATGTTGGGAGTACAAACAAGAACGGATACAACTAGCTAACTAGCTAGTCCACATCTATCTGGATTTAGGAATACAATCTATCAGGAATGGACGCAACCATCTCAATTTAGGACAGTAAAATGAACCTAATTCTAGCCCTCTCACGCATTTAGCATTTCTGGCCGTCAATTTTCTTGATCAAGCCGTTTCTAACCATTAGATCTTCTGTCCTAAGGGCACTATAAAAAACACTTCCGTGATAATACGTGTTTGTCACAGTAGGTTACGTTTTTTTGTCATGCTTATACATCCGTGACGATTTTATATAGAATGAATATAGTCATACCTGTGTTGTCGTAGAAGTGTTTCATTACAATACTCAAATTATCATCATGGAAGTGTCCACTTCCATGACGATAAATGACGCGTCATGGAAGTGATTTCGTAAAGGGTAACCGCCATATGGCGGTCACCGTAACAGGTGTCGGTTTGGATCCGCTCTGGGCTGGCTTCAATGCGAAGCAGGCGCTATACAGCGGCATGAATGCGGGCAGCTGACGCTAGGTGGGAAGCTCGCGGGCGAGGGAGGGGGATTTTTATTGGGCCGGGGCGGCCAGAAGCGGACGTGGCTGTTGTTCGAACGCCCGTAAAGCCCCCCATGTTTGTCTCCAGTTTGCGGGAGAAAGTGCATCTGGACCGCCCTGCGTACCGTTGCAGGACCGCGTTGTTTGGTTATACCGTAGGTGCATCTCATGCAAATTAAAATTTTCCTACGC
>CBMN010756713.1:0-11116 GCA_000582825.1 Hordeum pubiflorum
CATGCTCCGCGCTGGCGGAATGATCGATCCATGATCATGCCCACGCCCAAGTGGAAGTCCCATGCTCCGTGCTGGTGGAACAATCAATGAGGATGCCCCATGGGCTGCACCAACGTCAGGCTGACCCGCGCCTGACGCGACAGTCACGCCTCTTTTTGCTTGTAAACAAATTTGGCATCCACTTTAGTGAAAGCTTTGTTTTTTTACTCTCGTGGCATTTTGTTGGGTTTTTTCTCGTGAGCCGCGCGCGCTCAATGTCTACCTCTTGAGCCTCACGCGAGCGGGGGCTGGGCACGGTGCCTATGCTTGGATGAGCCCCAACGGCATCAAAAGCCCAAATAGTGGGCCCCGGGCCGCAGGCCTATCTCTGTGCACGCCACCTCACCAAGGCCCTTGGTGCCTAATCTCCTCGCACGACGCTCATGAGCAGGACAATGAGCATGTGCCATTCCCCCCGAGGCAGAGCCTCCTACGCATGGCCATTTTTTTACTAAAAGGGCGGCTCATTGAGTACTTCACCTCAGGAGCCCTCACTTGCTCCTGACCCCTCGCCTCCTGGTTTGTTCCAGGCATCACAACCTGATATACCAGTGACGGCTGAGTCACGCTCGGGGGCTGGGTCCTAGTGACGCAGAGTGTTAAGGCGATCATGAGGGAACAAGCCTGATGAGAAGTGCTGAGAACAAATTCGTTTTCGACCAAGGACAACATTAAACTCAAGGCGCGAGGGCCATAATCTTTCTTACACACCCCCGCGGGGTCAATATGGTTCATCGCAGGAAAGAAAAACAGCACAAAAGAAGAAGGGCCAAGCTCCAGTAGCACCGCCTTCAAGATTCCGACTCTGTGCTGCCTGCGCCTAGTCGGAGTCCTCCTCCTTAACGCAGATGCCCGGGGAGTCATCGGAGTCGTCGTCACTCCCGCTTCCCCCGGAGGAAGAGTTGTCGCTGTCGTCGTCGTCAGAATAGCCACAGCCGTCGCTGATGTCGCTCTCCATGCAGCAGTCCAGGCAGTCGCCGACCTCCCCGAAGACCTTCACGAAGAGGGTGACGGCCCCGTCGAACTTAACATGGAGAACATGCCCCTCCTTCAAGCCGCAGGTGAGGGCGAACGACTTCCACCCCCGCTTCAAGAACATGAAGCCGAGGGGATTGAACTCTGTCGCCACCCAGGAAGACCCATTGCAGCAGCCGTCTGGCTGCAGCCACAGGCCGAGGGCCGCGTGCTTCTCCATCTCCCCCGTGAAGGAGTCCGGGAGCCGGATCCAGGTGCGGGTCTAGCCGTCCATCCCCACGATGAACACGCGGGCCACGTCGGCGGAATGACTCCATGGCCGGGGTGGCCGGGTGGCTGTACCATTCCTCCTACCCCGCCCGTGGCCACCGCGCCCCCCGCGTTCGCGTTCGCGGGCTGAGCTCCCCCCACGGCTGCTCGAGCCGACACAGGTCGCCAGCGGAGGGCGCCCGCGCCCCCTAGAAGGCGCCCCAGGTACGGCGGTGGGGGAACGAGGGCGGCCTCGCCCCTTCACCGATTTTGGCACTCCCGGCTCGTCCGCCTCCGCCTTCCCCTTCTCAGCGGCGGAGAACCTCATGGGCGCCATCGCTAGAACAATGCTGAACAGAGACAAAGAGAGACGGTGAGGAGGATGAGCCAAGAGACATTCCCTCTTGCCCTTATATGGCATCCAGCGGAAGGCCGGCCTGTGCCCCCTCGCCTCTGTTAGACGGGCACAGTGCAATGGAGAGCAATGATGGCCCCGCACCGCGCGCAGGCTTTATGTCAGCCCGAACAGTTGCTGAGGCGTCGTGGGAAAGTGAAGGCGTCCCACGCACCATCGTGTGCCACGTGTCGAGCCTGGCCCGCAAGCGGTTGGGGCCCGTACCATTTCGCCCCCCAACTGGTGGAATCATGCATGCCGCGGGCCCGAGGACTACTGTCGGGTCCTTGGGACTGGGGGTACCCAGGCCCATCTGCCTGAGGCCCAAGACTCGATGCCTGCCATGGGCCTAACGTGGCCCACCTTGGACTACACGAGCAAGGCCCTCGCGAGGGCCCCCGCCTCGCGAGGCGTACACCGTTGAGAGTCTCGTGAAGCCCCCTTTGCGAGGTCGTCGCCTACGGCTACCCCCGAGGCCTTCACGGGGCGGACTGACCAAGGAAGGCCCGGCAGACGCGGGGTCCTACATCTTCACGTGGGCGACGCGCGCCACGCCAAGCGGCGCCAGGGGCCGCGCCAGCAAGCGCGGATAAGGAGGCTTTCCTCTTTTATGTTAAGGGAGCAGCGCCAGCTCGCTGGTTCCCAAAGCAATCTCTAAAGGTTTCCTGTTTGGTGAAAGAAGACCAAGGACGGTGGCTCGCCAGGACGGAGGTCATCCCCGAGCCCACCAACGCGTCACAGCGGGAGGCTTTTGCAGGCGACGACTGCTTTTATCAGGATAAGATGTAGCCCTGTCCCCCTTTAAACTAGCCGTTGTGGCAACCCTTCCCACTGTGTGTTTTCGGGGGAAGAGGACTAGGGAAAGTATAAGAGAGGGTAGGGCGGCAACCGTAGGGGGGGACCGGAGTGAGCCAGGACACACCCTTGTATTCGCATCCACAAGCAATCCACACAAGCGGGGGTAGGGTTTTACACCGCAAGGTGGCTCGAACCTGGGTAAACCACCGTATCCACCGTTCTTCCTCCTTAGCGCGAGCTCGCCGAAGTGTCGCCGGGAGGTTGCGAGGGAGAGTAGGGCAGGAGAGCCAGCGCACCCCAGTGTTCGAACCTCCTTGGGTCCCGGGAGCCCCGATTCCGACGGTATTGTCTATCTATCTCCTTATTATGATGTTGTTTATGAAGCCTCGTGTCGTTTAGAATATATTTTTACAAAACAGTCAAGCCCAATATGAAGCACTGTTATTCGGTCCAGAGCTTTCGGTTGCTATAGATACAATACTTATTAAGGCTTTTAGTAAATTGTTGTTAACAATGCAACAAATATCCAAGGTCTACAAATGTTTCGATGAATCACTTAATATGCACCTTGATAAGTGTCTAGATATTATTAGCACATTGGATTGTTTTAGTATTGTTGATATAGTTGATCCTCGTATAGTTCATACATATCAAAAGTCAATGCTTAGTCTTGCCGACATAGTTAAGGCTGGACCGGAGCCCAGCGCTTTGACTACTAATGAGAAAAATTAGGGCATGCAAAAACAAAGATTAGAAGAAGCCCATTGTTGATAGCTTACAAGAAGGGTGGACGCGGCCGTTAGGCAGATGGCTTTCAAATATACATTGATAGATGATGACTTTTGTCACTGGAAAAATAATGATATTCTTTTGAAATGCTTGGATGAGGACCAAGTAAGAATTGCTATGGGATAGGTACGGGAGGGATTTGTTGTACTCATAAGTCGACAAACAAGATGAAGTGGTTGCTGCGACGTACTGGATTTTATTGGCCGGCGATGATTAATTATTGCTTTGGGCCTTATGTGAGTCTTGTCAAGGGTTTGGTGATATTTAATTAGCTCCTGCTGCTATGTTGCATTAGATCATCAAGTTGTGGCCTTTTAGAGGCTGAATTTAGAGTGAGTTGCGACAACACCATCGAAGCCACCGTTGTCATCAGGGCAAATGAAGTTAATCATCACCATTGTGGGAGAGAACTCACAAGAACTTTAGGCCTCGTTGTTGGTGCTCTTTTCCAAATTTGATGCCATGGCATGAGGATTTTGAATCTTGGCAAGCGGATCGAGGCGACGCAGGAGAACGTCGATAAGATTTGGCGTCGTCAAGCAGAAGCGGGTGTCACATCGGTCAGCTCTATAATCACTGGAGGCGCATGGAGTTGGGCATGACCTCGACCTCCCACCCACCCCCAGCATCCCGACTTGCTGACTTGCAATCGCCACTGCTTGAGTAATGAGTTTCATGATGGCACGGCCTCAACCGGTGGAACCACTGGTAGCTGCCCGGTAGAGCGCGCACTGCAACCTGCGCCCCGTCAAGATGGTTGATACACTCGCGAGCCTATTCCAGAGCATTGCAGAGAGTTGTCACCAAACCGCGACCATGATCAGTACATCAAGCCACCCAAGCACAATTTTCCGCGTTTCAGTGGTGAGAATCCACGCATCTGGATCAACTTGGCTCTCACATATACTTTGACGTGCATAGATTTCTTATGCATTAGTGAATGTTGACACTCTATATGGAGGGTCATGCATCGTTGTGGTCAGTGGCAAGTCTAAGAGAGGGGCTTCAACAGGCTCTAGCATACCTTCTAAAAATACATTATGTTTTACTACTACACGTCCCAGTCCAGCAACCCAATCTCTCATTCTCAGCCGAACATCACCAACAACCCACACGCAAGTAGCGCACAGGACATGGAGTAGGCACGCATGAGACCGAGATGAGGGACCCTCACGCTCCACGGCTCGAGGCAAGCACGTCAATATTTGTTTGCTGTAAATAAAAAAACATATCAATATTTTCTGTTTAAGTAGGCAAATACCTAATATATATAGTCCAATTTCATACTTTTCAAAAACTTCAGAACAATTACAGTAAATACTACATGTTTCCAGTAGCAATCTAGCAAATTTTGAGGTTATTTGAAGAAAAAGATTAATAGATAGTGGCTATATTTTGTTAAATAAATTCATTTTTTAGTTAAAATTTTGATTTTTTTAAACCTAGCAAATACCACATGTTTCTAGTAGTAATCTAAGAAAGTTCCAGCTTGTTTGGAGCGAAAGGGCTGGGAGATAATGACTATTTGCCTAGATAGATTTAAATTTCTGTTCCAATTTGATATTTAAAAAAATGTCAGTAATAACACATATATTTTCGTTAGTATTCTCGACAAATATTAGCCTATTTGGACAAAAGGATTAGGAGATAATGCCCTATTCACTTTAACATGACGTTTAGTTTTCTCGCTGTTAACTTTAAGTCCACCCTTTATTTTCTTTCTCGATTCGTCACTAGTAGTGGCGGCAAGCCTTCAAACGTTGGCGACTGGGTCTCAGGTAGTGACGGACGACTAAGTCACATAGATTGGCCCACTCGCCAGGAGTTGTGAGTGGCTAGTTGACTTGTCAACTGTAGGCCTGCGTGCATGTGTAGCGGAGGTAAAGTGGAAAATTGCACGTGGTACCGGCACATTCTTAGACGTTCTCTCCACAATAAGATTAGTGCTACTTTTTTGTGTATAAGATGTCAATTTTTCCTCCAGATGAATACACAACAATATAAACAAAGAGGAGTCCAGAACAGCAGGCTTTTATGTCAGGTGAGAGCGTGAGAGAGGAGAGAAGCACTCCATGCGCAGAGATTCCCTCTCCAAAGACTTGCATTTAATTTTCTTATGTCATTTTTAATGGCTTGTAACTTATGAAACAAAATCGTTTTTGAAACCTTTTACATATTTGAATTCATGACGAATAGACCTTTAAAATAAGATCAACCTTGAATATATTTTGAACGAGTCTAAAATATTGATTTCACATATTTTGTAGTAACATATTTCACTCGTTTCAAAAAAGATTTCATAATAACATAATTTAATCATTCTAAACCAGATTTCACACATTTTAAAACAGATTTTACTCATTTTGTATAACATATTTCACTTATTTCATTCATTCATTTCAAAATGGATTGCATAATAACATATTCCACTCATTTCAAAAAATATTTCATAATAACATATTTCAATCATTTTCAAATAGTTTTCGGACATTTTAAACAAATTTCACTCATTTAAAAAAATCATAATAACATATTTCACTCATTTCAAAAAAGATTCATAATAACATATTCCACTCATTTCATAAAAGATTTCACAATAACATATTCCACTCATTGTCACAATCCCCGTTTCAGTTTTCACCGCTTGTTTCACACTTTTATGGTGAAATGAGTTTGTTTCACACATGAAATGCTAAACATCAAATTTTAAACGTGTTTGAAATGTATCTAAGATTGGTCTAGTTCTAAAGGTCTTGGCGCCAGGAGTTCAAATATATAAATTATTTCACAAACGAACTTATATTGAAAAATTGTGAGTGATTTAAATTGCCTGAGATAAAATAAAGTCTATGGATTTGTTTGGGAGGAAGAGAGAGAAGAGATGTCTAAGCAGTGTACTTTACTGACAAAAGTAGTACCATGAGTCCCATCAAAATGGAATACGAGAAGCTGATAATGGAATACATAGGAGATACATGTGCATAGGCCCTAGCCAGCACGAATCGCGGGACTAGCGTGTGGTGCCAGATCTGCCGCTAGGTACCGCTACCGCGCAAGCTAACTTTCTGGTAGCATCTGAATCTTACTTGCTGTTCTCTACCTCGTTCCCCTTCTCTCTCGCTCCTCTTGCCAAACCCTCCACCTCTAGTGTGAATTCATGTGAGATCCTCCGCTAGAGCCTCACAGTGACCATAACACGACCAGGCGAAGGGGGTAACAACCATGGCAAGGCCGGACGCCACCAGCCGCCCTCGGCCAAGGGATGAGTGTGATAGTCTAGGATTTGGGATGGTGTGGGGAATGAAATGACCAGCAGGGTGGATGCTTGGGTTGTGGCCCCGCCATAGTTGTCAGTTGCACGGACTGCAGCAACCGGCGGTGGAGAAGGAAACGGGACGAGTGAAAGTCTAAGGTTTGGGAATGGAACAAGTGGGAGTAGGAGTCTAGGTAAAACTAGCCATACCCGCGCGGCGGCACGCCGCGCCCCGTTGATACGATAAGTGTGTATATGCTATTTTTGGCACATATGTGATCTAAAGCTTATTGTATATTGTTATATGGGGTATGAATATTGCCTTGCGAACCTGTTGGAGTCCCATGTTGGACTGCCATTCTTTGGTGTGAGTCCATTCTCATGTCAAAGTCTTCTTGCCAGTTATAGATCCGAAGAAAGGCATCCGAAGAATCCAGGAGGCAACTAATTAATCATGATTCTTCGATGGATGAAGGTCTCACGTCAAACAAACTAACAAGACCTGAAGAGGGCAAGAAGAGATCCTAGTCTCGTTTCTTTGTACGAATACGGCTCAGTACAAAATGTATTTAGTGGTACAATATGCACTGCATTACATAACTAAAAATAAACTAAGCATGCCTTCCTTTCATATGTCAAGCTTTGCACTGCCAACTACTGTCATTGGCAGCAGCAACTGCTCCAAAGAACAGTCTACAACATAATCGCATCGTATGGAATTAACAGCCTAGAGTGTGACACGGAATTTTTAAAGAACACACTACCTCCAACTCCAACACAGTGTATTCCAGATTGAACCATGGGAGCAAAGTTTTGAAGAATACATCAAATACTTCCTCCTCAACATCCACACATTGAAAATCTATTGTTCAATTTCCTCATTAGATATGACCCCATCATCTGCTAATTGTTGCGCGCCCACCTCCACTTCAAAATTCAGCATTGCACTCCTGATCTTTGGCACTACATGTCCATCAATTTCTTGCTAATCGAATACATGGCCTGAAAAAGAACACTTATATATCACAAATTTACAATCCACAATTCCATATCACTAATACATGCCTTGTCTACGAACAACAAATAACCACAATTAAAATTATTAAAGTTGCTATCTAACACACCTTATTCATACTACAACAGCAGATCAACCAATTGAACAACATAAAAAATAAACAATCTAAACACATTTTTGTCCATCAAGGATCTTCAGGATCGGATGGGCTGTAGATTGATCAGAACGCTGGCACATCGATCAGGCCACTCCGTTCTCTCCCCCAAATCATATAGGGCACCGCTCCCTTAACTACCGCCGCAGCCGGGTTCTCGGACACATGTGCGCGCTCAACAGTTCCATCGACCCAGACATGTGTGGACTACATCTGTTAAGAGTTTGATAGCAGTGACTTGCTCACCTGGAGATGGCTCTTCACTTCATCTGTCAGGCCTTCCACCTTCATCAGCTCTTTTGATCTGCTTTGGAGTAGGAACTGCAATCATGTCAAGAAAACACAACCATGTAAGCCTCAATAATTTTAATGCTTATGTCTCTATGAATGAAATTTATTGATTCCTACATGTAGTAGGTATTCCTGATCTTATGTCTAGAAATTAGAGATAACTGTATTTCCAAAACTCTCACCTTTGGGGCCACGAGTTGGTGCAGGGGAATGACGAACTGGGGGTGCAGCTCCGGTGATCAACACCACCACGCCTCAAATGTTAACGTCTGCTGTGAGCCTGCGACTGAGACTGGAGCCTAAGCAAAGGGGCAGCCGGTGCCAGGGCGGATGCGGCCCTCGCCGCTTCATGCGCAATCCCACTGACTAAGATTGGCTTTCTTCAGCGTCGCCGCTAGCAGCAGCCGGAGAGGTCTCGATACGTGCAGGCGACAGAAACAGCAGATCCGGCATCCCCATAGCCTTTTCATCCTTCACCAAACTCGCCGGCGGGCCGGAGCCAACTGCCAACCGTTAAGTTTTTTTCTGAAATAGGGTAGGGCTCCAGCTGCACAGTTACACAATTTGTAAAGCATGCTGATGGCAGTTAACTAATGAATCTTGAGGAGGAAAAAAGAACTTGTGCACATCAATCAACAACAAATACCATCGAATTATGGTAATGGGTCCATCCTCCTGAAAGTGAATGAGCACGCATCCAAGGGACCGAGGGGATGGTGCATACCTGCAGCCGCCTGCCTGAGGCTGCACCGCCACGCCACAGAGGAGGGCTTCGTCGCGTCTCTTGGACGGGCGGCCAGACGGGGAGCGGAAGCCGACGGTGACCGCGTCATGAACAAGTGGAAAGGCGGCTCTTACATGTCTGTCGCGGCCGCCGCCTCGCAGCCGGTGCAGGGGGAGGTGCGGGCTGGCCAGAGCGTCGTCCATGGGTTGTCGAGAAGCGGCAGGAGTAGGTACCTGCGTGTCCGCGCAAATCATGTACCTCTCCATCCTCTCGTGCTGCCGTTGGAACTCCCGGTGCCGCGCCTCGTAGCCCCACCGGCCGAACAACACCAGCGAGGCTCTGGAGGAGGGACCCGACGCCGGCCAGGGACAACAGGTCCTTCGATGGGAGACGTTTGAGGTTGGTCTCCTCGAATGAAGGCCGCGCCATCAGCCGTGGGTGCGCCCCGGCGGCCTTCCTGACGCGGTTGGACGTTGGAGCAGCCCACGCAGCGGTTACGGCGCGAGGGGCGGAGCATGGCGAGGATGTAGCAGCCGACCCTCTCCCGCGTGGCACTCCCTGCACGAGGAGCTGAGCGAGGCGAGGACGTAGTAGTCGGCGCCCTCCCGCGAGACGGCGGCGGCGGATCTTGATATTTTGGACGGTGGACTGCATGTTGTGGCTTCCATGCGTCTCCCGTACGCCTTCTGATTACACCACCTCGGAGCGGAGATATGAAGACCGGAGCCGGTGGCGGGAGAGGCATGAGGCCCAGCGGTGGGGCTCCGGCGAGGCACCTGCCGACGGCGAGGTGGGGGGAGGGGACGCGAGCACAAACAAGACTTGGAAGACGCGGCAGAGATGACTCTTATATATACTCACGTACGGCGGTAGAGTGATCGCACAGGACCTTACGGGAAGGTGGTAGACGCATCTAAGAGAGATGGAGAGGCTTCCAGATGGCGCTGAGCGCCATGGAGGGCGGCGGCCACATCTGAGAAAGGGAGATAAAAGCGGTGGGAGATAACAGACCGCAATCACTGGACGAATACCACCGCTTGCGAAGCTCCAAAAGGAAACCGCCAAACCACGTGGTCAAATGAGATTCACCCAGTGCATGCACAAACCGACGAAGCTGCAAAAAGAATGTCAAGTATCTTCTAGACAGGACCACATGCACGAAGACACGCAGTGGGAAAACACCTGTACAGGTCGACGGCGAGTGAGAGGGCCCACTAATACCCCGAAAAGGATACGCACACACATCAAATCGCAAATCTAGTTAACAAAATTTTGACCAAACACTTACAGCCACCACTAAAATCTACCCCATCAGCTACCAAACTAATACACGCGTCATGCAATCTTTCACCTATCCCGTCACTTTCAAACAAGTGGCTAAACGTAGGGAAAAATTCTTCATTAGAATTAGATGTTCGGGTATCTACTTTGCACACATGTGCACATATAAACTCCCGTGAGGCGGTTCTCCAATTGGATTTTTTCCCTAATAGAGAGAGCAATACATGCCTGCATGAATCTTTCACCTCAAGCTAACATCATCCTATTAATTGTTAATTTTGAATTCTCAAAATGTTTTATTTCACAAACCGTTAATCCATTTAATGGTATGTTTTCACCGAGGCCGTCGAAACAAGAGACTTTTTTTTGTTTTATTTCCAACTCTTATTTTATTTCAAAAACCGTGTGACATGTTTTGACATTTTTTTTGTCGCCGTCAGTTGCCAGATTATGCTAACATAGTTGTCATCTTTAATCATGAATAGTTGCCACAATGATTATGTTACCGTGCAATACTTTTGTATGTTTTTAAACATTGCAATGGTGTGCAAGTTGGACAGCGAATGTTCTAGCTTTTAAACATTGCAATGGTGTGCAAGTTGGAGAGCGAATGTTCTAGCGTTAACAATAAATAAAAGGAGGTATCACTCCACACAGGTACCATGAACTATGTATTTTAGTTGTGTATATTGAGGTTTAACAATATGGCAACTAAGTTAATTCAATTTGACAACTAAGTGGCTAATAACATGGTAACTAGTAATAATCTGGCAAATATGGGCAGAAAAAAATTGTCGAAATATGCCAACATGGGTTATAGTTTCAAAGATCCTGATGAGCAAGTTAATGATGAAAGCAGATCGTCAATTAAGCTAACGGTTTAGAAGATAAAACTTTTTAAGAACTCAAATTTGAAAGAATCTTCGTTGATGTCATGCTTAAGTGCCATAGTTGCATGCAGGGGAGTATTTAACCAAAAACTACCACATTTCAGGCTTTGGTTCCCAGAAGCTACCACTTTACGTTTTTGTCCCGAAAACTACCACTTTTTTTCCAATTCGTGGCAAAAAACTACCAACTCGCGTAACCGGTCGCTTTGCCGCGTTTAAGCACGTTTCTGACCGGTTGGGCCCACGAATCAGTGCCACCGTGGC
>CBMN010756722.1:0-12954 GCA_000582825.1 Hordeum pubiflorum
CTAGTCATTACTCTAACGACATGATCATTCATATTATTATTTACTTCAAGAAGCAAATCATTTTGTGACTTAGCAACTTGGTCTAGTTGAGTGTGAACCAGTGCACAATACCAATTTTCTATTTATTCTTTTCTTTTTATGTTTCTTATCTTCTCTACTGTTTTCTATTTCTTTTAGCTATTAAACGAGTTTTTTGTAAAATGTGAAACTTGTCACATAAATAGGATGCAATATTATGCACATGCTCCCAAGGTTTCAAGCCAATTTGGATTAATTAAAATTTGGTCATGAATTTAAATGAGGCTATTTAGTGTTGCTGGTCATGTTTATTAATTGCTAAGGCCAATTCAAAAAATTCATTTGATGCTTATTTCTATATGAAAATTACTTGGGAAATACTTTTTAATATAACCAACAATTTTGTTACAGTGTTAGAAGAAATAATATTTTGACTTGCATTTAAAATTTAAATTTGACTTTGTTTTTTGTCAAGGGGGGATTGGTCTTAATAAAACATGACGAACTAGCATCATTAACAAGGGATAACTGTAGCTTAACATTCGGGGTGTTACAACGGCGCCCCAATCTGCTTTCGGCCGCGCGGCGTCTTCCGGCAACCTGCTAGCCGAGGCGGGAATGAGCTCGCCGGCAGCAAAGCAGGGACCTGATTGCTCTTTTTCCCTTTTTTGCAGGGACCCAATTGCCTTTTTTTTCCAGATAATCGATTGCTTTTTAAAAAAGTTACGGGTGTGGGCTCCGGCTGTCATACGGTCAACGATAAAGGGGTTGACTTTTACGCCACATCAGACGTGACGGGTGGGGCAGCGTTGTCATAATCGCTATTAAAAAGTTAACGTTTCAGCAACTTGGATTTTTGAAACAACGAACAAAAATATGATAGTCCTTCGAAAAATTAAAAATATTAGTCTTCAATAACCTTAACCCGTAATGTGGCGACCATAGCGCCGCCCATTTTGCCGTGCTGTGGAGTGGATCCCTCGCCACCAGTCGAGCCCTACCCGCAAACTGGATCCTCTGACCGCCATCACTAACCTGGCCCACGTGTCAGCGACAAAAGGCTTCCACCAGCAAACATGCACCATCGCGTCTCAACGAGACAAGCTTGCGCGGTGTCGCAGTTTTCTTCTTCTTCTTCCGAGTAAAACGAGCGCCGTGCTCCCCTGTGGTCTAGCCGTTTAGCATACCCGGTTCACGAAACTAGCAACCGAAAACCCGTTGAGAAAAAGAGAAAAACCCACCGTAAGCAGCCGTCTATCTTGAAACCGACGGACCAGATCCGCGTGCTCACGGTGCGGAGAAGGCCCGAAGCGCAGGCCAACTTATAGTCGGTCCCATTCCTATTTCCTCCCAAATCCCACCCCTCGCCGTCTGGCGTCCTCCGCCCCGCCTTCCTTTTTCTCCTCTTCCCTTCCTTCCATTTCCCAAAGGCGCGGAGGCGGAGAGGGGGACGGAGGCGAGAGGGTTCCGCATCTCCGGGCGAGCTCTGGAAGGTGAGTTCGTATCTGCTCGCGCTCACATCGTTGGGTTCCGCAGCGCTTGGTTCGATCTGGCGTGGGGTTTTGAGGGTTTTTGTGGCTCGCACATGCGAGGTTTTGGAGGGTTTGGGTTCTGCGTAACGCGAGGTGTTCTTCGATTTCGCGTTGCTCCGACTCTATCTAGTTGGGCTCGAGACGTTTGTGCATTCGATTCTGAGCGCGGTGCTGGTGCTCGTCGCGCTCGCCCGGTTCCACGGCGCATGTTTGGCAGGGGATTTTGGTTCTGTGCAATGTGGGCGTTTTGGGGGTTCTGCGTTGCTTCGGATTCGGGGCCGTTTGCGTCGAGAGGTTCGTGTGATCGATCTCCGGAGCCCGGTCCTATCGCTAGTCTCGCTCTCTCCGTTCCACGGCGCGTGTTTGGTTCGATTCGGCGAGCGTTTTGGGGGATTTGGGTTCGGCCTAATGTGATTGGTTAGGGGCTAGGGATTCCGGGTTGTTTGATTCAAGATTGTTGTGTGATATTGCAGACGCTGCCCCTGATCTTAGCGATTTTCCATCTCTAGACGATTGAGACCGTCAGGCCGTCCTGTGACTTATTTAGAACCGTCCTGTTACTGCGTAAGTCCGATTGTTGGTACGGAGGTAGAAGCATTTCTCTGCGCGGTTATTTTCTTCATGACCGGTTAGGTGTTTGGTTATTATTTCGTGATCGAACTGCTTTACCCGGGAGGTTTGGGTGCAATAATCTCATGCTCTGCTGGTGCACGCGAGTTTTCATTGTTTTGGGTTTGCAACTCTGCAAAGGGCATCTACTTTATCGTGGCATAAATTCCGCTTCCACACTTGCTGCATACTACTGCATCCATAGGAACATTGGCTTGGATTGGTACTAGTTTGCTTCATAGTCTCTATTTGCGTGATTCGGGTTTGGATTTGGCTTTGATTCCCCCCGGTCTCCTGTTTGGTCGATTTGATTGCACCTTTTTTTTTGTTTTGAAATAACCAAGTTGATTCACTTTCTCCCCGTTTGTACTTCATGATAGATTGATAGATCCTTTCTCGATGCCGTTTCTGGTCTGGATGTAGAGTTCTGGTTTAGCAGGCCCACCATTTTTAGTTGCTCATGTACTTTCATTTTCAGATTCCAGTTCTGCAGTCACGAACAATATGGTTACAGTGCTTTCAACATAGTATTTCGTTCATGATCCTTATAACGCTTCTGTGTTCTGGATGTATTTTTTTGGACTAGCGGGCACTCTCAGATGCTTGTAATGTGTTTCTGGATCCTTATAATGCTTCTGTGTTCTGGACTATCCTGCATCTTCGCCACTGTTCCTAAGGTTTAAACAGTAATATATGGAGGTGTTTTATTTGGTCGAAGTTTTGTCAAAATTGCTTTGGTTCCCTGCCGTTTTACTGTTGTAGGCGTTTTGCACGACCTATCTTTTCCTGGGTGCTCCACCATATGTGCAACTGGTCCTGAAGTACTGAGAGATGTGTACATGTTGTAGTTACTTGTATTCAAAGTTCAGCTGTACTCATTTCATTCCATTTTCCTTCTGGATGCTAATACATGTGCGCAAACATACCATTCATGTTTATTTATGGCTGACGGTAGACCTAGTGAAATACCAGGATTGCGTGTTACAGTAGAAGACCACTGCAAGCTATTACTAATGGTAACAGTTAGTATAATTTTTGGGGTCGACTGTAGTAGATCTTAGATCTAGATGCAAGTATATTTATATATGTCGACATCAAATATTCAAATATCTGCTCCTGTTGCTGGTTGTACAAACATTCTGTATTTGGAGAGCTCACTTTTTTCCGGAGACCACGCAGGAGCACTGCATGTTAAGGGCTAATGCTTGGTTGAGTTCTTAGACCAGTTATGATATGTTTTGTTTCAGTTTTGTTAAGCTACTTCTAGTTCTATTAATAGACAACCTCAGTGTTCTATTCATATGCTGAAGTAGTATCTCCTTTAAAACGAAAAATCCCCACAAACAAGATGCTGCTGTGCTTGTTGCCTCTTTGTATTTGTTCTTTTAGCATTTTATTTCCGGTACTGATATTTTTGTTTTACAATTATTTTACTAAAATAGGTTCATACAAAATAATAAAAGAGTAATGTAGCACTGACTTATAACTTGTTGCATTGATTCATAGGAGAAGTGGAGGGAAAAACATAGGAATAGAAAATTTTCCTTTGCTGACACATTTTCCTTTGGTTTTGACTTTCAAAGGAGAAACAACGGAATTTTACAATCCACTCACATCTCTGTCTCTTTTTTTCGTTCCTTTGCACAAAGAACAAGGGCAAAGGCATACGTTGCATAATAACAACGTAATCTTACCTTTGCATATGTTTAACCTTAACTTGACTATGCTTGTTTAGGATTCCTGTGTCTTTTACTATTCCTGTTAGTCAAACACCCAATTCCGCAAAATTCCTGTGTTTTTACAATCTTCTGTTTTGCACATGCAATCTTGCTATTCCTGTTTTTTTCCTTGCAGTTCCTACATTTTCTGAATCCTGTGAATCAAAGAGCCCAACATGGTTTGCTTTCATCAAGAATATAATAACATTTCTATAAAATTAACCTGTGTACAGCTCTGTTCTGCCTTGTATGGAACACAATGTGTTTAAATTTCTCACATTCAATTTTAGTGTGTGCCAAGTGTCCTGTAATTTCCTTGCCCTTGTCATGTTTGATGTTACCCTTTTACCACTTTATTGTCATGTTTTGATCCTAACTTTTTAATTGCCCTAGATGGCCAACATTGTTTTCCCAAATTGTTTCCAAGAAAAAATTGTGTATTGTTTATGTTCCACATCTATTCGCCTCATGTTCTTCGTATCAATTGACCTTAGAATTGACTTCGTTTAGGTACCTGAGTGTATGGCGGCTAAAACGGGTGGAGCTGTACAAGTGCATAAGAATGACACTGTTAAACGCACAGCAATGGCACGGAGAGGCTTGGGCCGTGAAGGAAAGCCCATTAGGTTGCTGTCAAACCACTTTGCTGTGAAGCTTAGTGGGATTGATGCGGTTTTCTACCAATACAGTGTAATGAACACTTCTGAATTTCTGCATTTGTTATTCTTTTCTCAAGCATTTGATAATTATCGTTCAATGCCTGTTCTGAAATTTGTGATTATGCTTCAGGTATCCATCAAATCTGATGATGATCAGGTGGTTGAAGGCAAGGGCATTGGCCGGAAGGTCATCGATAAAATGTTGCAAACATACAGTTCTGAGCTTGCTGGAAAGGATTTTGCATATGATGGCGAGAAATGTCTATTTACTGTTGGACCTCTTCCACAGAACAACTTCGAGTTCACTGTTATTATGGAGGAAACATCTGCAAGGTACATATGTATCGTCAATCATAGCATACTACGTGAGCTGATGAATTTGCCAAGTGCAAGTAGTTGGATAATGATCCATTTTTGTTCTTTTTTATGGGAAACCATTTCTTGTTCTTAGTGTCCGCACTGCCCACTTCCCTGTTGTGGCAAACTATGTCAGAACAAATTCACATGTTCCTTATTTGGTCGGTATTTTTTCCACTTGTGGCAATGTGTTGTCTATTTTTTTTTCACTTTAGCAATGACAGAATACCTTTGGAGGTCTCATTTGTTAGATGCATACAATCATAATTTCATTACATTGCTACATGCTGCTGTCTTGTTGTTCGCTTACTGGTATTTCAGTTCCAACTATCCGGAATTTTTGATTTTTTTTTACATTTGTAGCCAACTGTCCTCATCCATAGTCTAGCTTTTTTATTGTCTGTTTTTGTACACATAAATACTCGTGGTAACCAAAGTGAGGAAAACATCCTATATTTGACAGAAAGTTCTACTTGAAATGGTTACCCCCATGGGATTGCTGCGTTGGATTTCTACTTGAAATGGTCAACCCCCATCGGATTGCTGTGTTGAATTTCTACTTGAAATGGTTCACCCCCATTGGATTGCTGCGTTGAAGTTTTATTTGCTATATAGCTGTTAGTTCTGGTAGTGATATTTGTTGTAGTATCATACTCATTAAGGTCCCAAATTTTTCAATGGCAACATGGATAATATATTTTGTTAATGCTCGAGGCAGGTACTTTATATATAAAGAAATACAAATAGGAAACTTACCCAAACTTCATCTGTTCTTCAGGGCTGTGGGTGGGAGTCCAGGACATGAAAGCCCTGGCCCAGGCGACAAGAAACGAGTAAAGAGGTCACATCTTCCAAAACAGTTCGTAGTGGGTATAAGTTACGCAGCAAGGATTCCCCTCGGATCAGTTGCCCTAGTGCTTAAAGGAAGCGACTCGGATCATGCCCAGGATGCTCTGAGAGTCCTTGACATTGTTTTAAGGCAACAGCAGGCTAAGCGGTATGGATAATGTAGTTTTAAACTCTATTTACCTCTTCAGTCTCGTTCTGATTGTAATTATTGTTTGTTTGTATCCAGAGGTTGCCTACTTGTTAGACAATCATTTTTTAGTGATGACAGTAGAAATTTAGTTGATTTAACTGGTGGAGTCAGTGGTTGTCGTGGACTCCATTCTAGCTTCCGTACTACAATGAATGGTTTATCTTTAAACATGGGTATGTGTTCTTCGGTCGACTTGTGTATTTTGATCCACTTTGCTAATCATGAGAAACTGATGCGTCACATCTATGTTAAACAGATGTTTCCACTACTATGATTGTGACCCCTGGACCTGTTGTCAACTTCCTCCTTACAAATCAAAATGTCAGAGACATTAGAGACATTGACTGGCCCAAGGTTCATGATATTATATATACACTGCCTGATATCCCAGCTTTTATTTTTGTACTGAATATATATTTTCTTTGCTTTTTTTCTTCTTCTCATGATGCATATTTTTAGAACTTGACACAAACTTGTATCTATATATATCTTGCAGGCAAAGAGAATGTTGAAAAATCTGAGAGTTAAAGCTACACACAACAACATGGAATTTAAGATCATTGGGCTTAGTGATCAGCCTTGCTCTAGACAGACGTATGGCTCTATTCCTGCATTGCGTTATTCATTATTTTTCTAACAAACGGGTTCCTTCCTATTCCACATCTATCCTTATTCCATCTCTATATCTTGTTTATTCTACCTGCCTTGACTTTCTTCCCTCCAGTTATAAGAACATACTGCTGTAGGATTCACACAGTTAATTTTGTATAACTTTCAGCAGTAATATCTTTATAAATATATAGACTGAAATCATGATATAAAAAATATAGCTATCACATCAATTGTCTGTATAATATTATGCAAAAACCAATGTTCAGAGCTACTCGGAACACAAATGTTATTTTACTGGAGATATTAGTTTATTTGATAGTTACTAGTTACTACAAGTCTACAACCTTCTTTAGTCATGTCGAAATTACATTGATCCGCAGATTTCCAATGAAAGTTCGGAGTGGAAGCAGTGAAGGTCAAACTGTTGATATTACTGTCGAGGAATATTTTAAATCCAAGCAGGTGTTTTTGGAGAAGCCTTATCTGCCATGTCTTGATGTGGGAAAACCGAAACGCCCGAATTATCTCCCAATTGAGGTTGTAGCCTGGACTGTTTATTCATTTTATGTGTGTCTCACCAGTTTTAGTTGCTGGCTGCACACAAAGTCCATGTTGTGATATATGTCTTCCTTTTGATGGTGCAGCTGGCGAACATGATATCACTTCAACGTTATACGAAGGCACTGTCTTCTCAGCAAAGAACGACGTTAGTTGAAAAATCACGACAGAAACCTCAGGATCGCATGAGAGTTGTTACTGATGTGGGTTTGTTGACTTTTGTTGAGATGTTACAACTTCTAGTTTCTTCCTTAGCTACTGACATGCAATTTACAGGCAGTAAAAAGTAACAGATATGATGATGACCCAATCTTTTCTTCTTGTGGCATTAAAATTGATAATCAACTCACGCGTGTTGATGGTCGTGTTCTGCCTGCACCAATGGTTAGACCTAATCTATTTTACATTTTGCTCTTTTCATACATGACTAATGTTTTCAAACTGTTCTGATATGTTATTCCAGTTGGTTATGGGAAATAGTCAAGATTGTGCTCCATTCAAGGGCAGGTGGAATTATAATAACAAGGTTGCTACTTGGTTACTTGTGACGGAGCACACCTAATAAAAGTATTTTGTACTGAACTTAAATTACATTTATTACTATTGCAGAAACTATTTGAGCCTGTCAGGATTGAGCGTTGGGCAATTGTGAACTTCTCTGCTCGTTGTGACATGAGCCGGATCTCAAGAGATCTGATAAACTGTGGACGAACCAAAGGCATTGTAAGTTCTTCCATGACTCCTTTATTTCGCAGTAAAGCATGACAGTATGTAGCTTGTCTTGTAATGACATCTGTTGGCCATATATTTTATATCTTCCTGTCTTGCATAGATCATTGAAGGCCCTTACAGCCTGGTGGATGAAGATAACCAAGCTAGGAGATGTGCTCCCATTGTAAGAGTTGAAAGGATGTTTGAAAAAGTTAAAGCAAACCTTCCTGGTCCTCCAGAATTTCTGCTATGTGTTTTACCAGAGAGGAAGAATTGTGATATTTATGGTAATATGTTAAACAATATTCTTTTGCTGCTTGTGGATTCTTCCTGTAACAATCTTCTTTTACTCTCTTGAAGGCCCATGGAAGAAGAAAAATCTTCATGAGATGGGTATTGTCACTCAATGCATTGTTCCTAGTACCAAGATGAATGATCAATACTTCACCAATGTTCTTCTAAAGATCAATGCTAAGGTACATATACTTGTCTCTATCTGATTGTGCCTGTTAGGTTTGACCCAACTGTCTTACCTCACTTACAATAGCTTGGTAGGACGAACTCTTAACATGTTTACTTTTGTTAATAGCTCGGCGGAATGAACTCTAAGCTGGCACTGGAGCATAGCCGTATGATTCCAGTTATCAATAAGATACCCACAATAATTTTGGGAATGGATGTTTCACATGGTTCTCCAGGTCGATCAGATATACCATCAATTGCTGCTGTATGTCTTCTTCCCTCTCTGCAGTACTTGCATCAAGCAAATATCTTGTGTTTCCATCCTTTTGAGTACTCCTAAAAGTAGCTGCATAGTTTAGATGGATATGTAGCACACATAGTCTGTGCAATTTAGAAAGAAGGGTCTGCACCATTCAATGAACAATAGCAGATCCATAACTTTTGAATCACTATTTTGAACATCTGATTTAGCAGTATATATGATAAATTTTTCTTTCTTGTTGGACCATTGTGGGATTTTTATTTACCCTGCATATGCTGCAGGTTGTTGGATCTAGATGTTGGCCACTAATATCACGCTACAGGGCATCTGTACGGACCCAGTCTCCAAAGGTTGAGATGATTGATTCTCTTTTTAAGCCACTGGATAATGGAAAGGATGATGGTATAATAAGGTACTGTAGACTTCTTTTATCACCTGTTATTTCTGTTTACACCTGACATTCTTTAAGTTGTATTGTATGTATGTTGTTCTAAGCCTGTCACATATTTTTTGCTTTAACTTTGCATTCCAGGGAACTTCTACTAGACTTCTACACAACCAGTCAACAAAGAAAGCCAGAGCAGATAATCATTTTCAGGTATTTATTATTATTGGCATTCTGTGATAGTTATGCTGATGGCCTTAGGTATGTTAAGTTTTCTCCTAGAGTTATTTGCTCGGATTATCAAAGCTTGATGTAGCCTTAAAAAGGAAACCACATTTGGTAGTGTTTTTTTCTGTTTGACAAAGAGAGATGTCTGTTGCACAAGCGTTCAGTTATCTATGTACAGAAAAAGGGACTGGAACTACTAAACCATTTTTCTTTCTGCCCTTTATTTCTGTTCTTCTATAATCAAGAATTAAGTATGGTAGTGGTAATGTGGCACCCATGAAACATATCAAAATGACATAGTTGCACAAAATCTCATGTAGAAGTTTACGATGAATATGCTGCATTATTCATCCATTTTTGTGTGTTAAAATGGATATATATATATATATATNNNNATATATATATATATATATATACGTTTTTCTATATTTACGTTTTTCTTTGTGTTAGCACAGTTATTTTCTATTAAAAGTTCAAAACAACCAGTTTTTGTAGTTCACGATTGACTGTTGACTTCACTTCTACAGAAGCTGCATTCTAAGTAATCATCATCTTGTTTGAACTTATTTATGTAGCTTCTTCTATAATTTCAAAAAGTCATGGTATTCCACACAAGGAAGAACTCGATGTTGTGAATGAATTATTTCCCTCTACATGCAAAAGTCCGAGCTTAGCTTGCTGTTTGTATGTGGAGACAATAGCACTGTTCAATGCATAAATTAGAACTTTGTTGTCTCCTGTGTTTCAGCTGCATGTTTTCTGCACTAAATAGTTACCAGTATTCTGAATTCTTCCATCATTTTCTTATGTGATCAACATATGCAGGGATGGTGTGAGTGAGTCTCAGTTTAGCCAAGTATTGAATCTCGAGGTTGATCAAGTAATAAAGGTTGTCCTTGGCACTTATTTGGCTTGGGAAACTCTTGGTGTTCTGGAAATGTTCTTCTTTTTTACAGAATTTTGATGATGCAGGCTTACCAGAATATGGGTCAGGGGCCACCTCCAAAGATTACAGTTATTATTGCTCAAAAGAATCACCACACGAAACTGTTCCAAGCTGACGCACCAGATAATGTTCCAGCTGGTATGCAATTGTCCAATGTCAAACATAGCGGAGCGCTTAGCATCCACGCCAAAGAAAAGAGAACAATTTAAGGAACTAAATTGCATTCTGGCTTTATGAACAGGGACTGTAGTGGACTCGGGTATTGTTCATCCGAAACAGTATGATTTTTACATGTGTGCTCATGCGGGACCTATAGTAAGTCTCCCTGCTTCCCGACCCAAGATTTGGAAATTGCATCATTTCAAGCAGTTTGTGATTTCACTGCTGATTGCGTAGTTATCTGTCAGGCTTTATTTGGCATCCTAAATACTGTAAAATTAGTGGCTAGTTATGCATGTTACTATCAATTGCCTTATTTTGTGTCAGACTTTTCATGTGTTGTTTATATTTGACATCCTAAATACTGTGAAATGTGTGCTCCCTCGTAGGGCACCTCAAGGCCCACCCATTATCATGTCTTGCTTGATCAGATTGGTTTCACACCAGATGAACTCCAGAACCTAGTTCTTTCGCTTTCCTATGTGTAAGTACACGACTATTTCCCAATCTGTTACTGTATAGTACGTGGTGTTTCTTTTACTTTCTTATGAGTTTGGTTGATGGTATTATTCTTGTGCTTGTTGTGCAGGTACCAGAGGAGCACCACTGCAATATCTGTTGGTATGTTGATATTGTGTATCACAATTTGCTTCCTTTTGTATTTTGAAGTGTGTCATGACGTTTGATCAATGCTGTGTTTTTCATATTCTCCAGTGGCACCTATCTGTTACGCCCACCTCGCAGCAGCGCAGATGAGCCAGTTCATAAAATTTGAGGAGTTTGCTGATACTTCATCTGGGAGTGGTGTCCCTTCGTCGTCAACAGCAGCAACAGTCCCGGAACTGCCACGACTGCATGCTGATGTCTGCAGTTCGATGTTCTTTTGTTGACGTGGGCTTTTAGTCAGGTCGTTGTGCAGCAGGGTTGACTTTTTGTGAGTGAAGAAACCTGATATTGGACAGGTGACAGCAGGTTTGGCTGGGAGCAATTTTTTGGATGGTATAGTGTCCGCGGTTAGGATAGTAGTGTCCGGATAGCAGTAGCAGTTGACCCTTGATCGCTAGAAGTCGCTAGAAGGCTTATGGATGTGAAGTCCAGATTCAAACTTTGCTCCATTTATAAAGCGTGTACTTTAGGCATATGCCAAACTCTTTTGGGGTTTGACTACAAGCTGTCCTTTTAATTGAGAATGTCTGCCATATAATATCTTGTTTAATCTTGCGCTGGTACTTCCATGAAATTAAATGTTGTGATGTACTACTACATAGATGCAACCTACTGTCAAGAAACCTGCTATTGGACAGGTGACAGTAGGTTTATTTCAGGACCAGTATCTGATAGTAATTGAAAATAATTTGACAGTATGCTTTCATGAGTGATTTACTAGATTCATTAGTTGAAAATAGTTTGCAATTTAGATGATTGCTTAAAAAAATGTTCTATGTAAGTGGTTGTTGCGTAGGTTTTGTAGCAAGTATTTTTTTGCCAACGACTTGCTTTGCAAGTGCAAACAAGATGTTCGTGTTCCATACAAAAACACGAAAGTAATCTTCACTCATATACAAAAGCTCGGAACCTTTCAAGTAGTTCAGATATGAAGCTAGGATTGAAAATATTTCGAATATGACCAGAGCTGCCGCTGAATGTAGGTTGTATGCGGTTGTAGGTTGTTTTTGAGATAGCTAGCAATGCTGAACGGTGTTCTCAACTATTTATACAAGAGCTGCAAAAAGACATTCCAAGATTACGGCATGTTTAGTTTTAGCCCAAATTTGCCTCATCAAATATTTGGCTAGCTAAATGGTTAGTTGCTTGCCCATGAGATGGCCAAGATTGGCAATAATTGTTTGGTAAGTCCCTAGAGCGCATTGGGTCTTTTCTTTTTTGTGCTTTTTAAAATACTTTTGATCTACTCATCGTCTGTCATGGTAGTAAAACACACACCAGAAGTAACAAATGTTATAACTAGGTCCGTAGAACACATAGCAACAACTATGAGAACTGGAGCGAGCCAAAGGTGTGTTGTCGTTATTGCTCCGCCCTTTGAGGGATCAAAGGGATCGCATCAATAACAACTATTGTCAATGAAGAGAAGTTTAGGTTGGAAGGATCTAACTTTGACATCACTTGAACGAATTGGATCCAAGAAAATCCATCAAAGACCAACATGAGACTGAATCCCGTGAGATCGCACATCTGTGCACACCTCGGATGACACTAGATGCACTACCAGGCCGAGAATGGGTGGGAAGGACCTCATTCCATCATCATAGATTGACCACCGTCTCACCTACTTGAGCAAGACAAAACCCTAATGAACTGAAAACTGTAATTAAAAATGGAGCTGCATCCCTCCACCGGCAACAGCTGTGGTCCACCGTGCCTCCATGGGCTTAAGGCCACCAGAGACGTGGCAGACTGGTGGCGCCGCGGCGGGGCCGACGGAAGACATGAAAACATAATCACCATGTCGCCCAGAGAAGTGAGACGAATGGGGCACACGATACTTTTCTTAATCCTCGCCATGGGGTCTTTCAGCGCGTCCATTTATGTGTTGTTGGATTTCGGCTCCCTGCCCCTTGTGTATGTGTTGTGATGGAAATGATGTCATGAGAGCATCTCCAACAGCCTTTGTATATTTGGCTAGGATTGCTAAAAACTAGAAATATAGCAACTTGGCCCAAAAATGTTGCTCCAAC
>CBMN010756732.1:60-10361 GCA_000582825.1 Hordeum pubiflorum
AGGCCACAAGCCTTAATAAGGATATGACCGCATCTTGGGCTTGACAAAACCCTCGGCCTTTGCATCAATTGATGCATACAACCATCTTTATTAATTATTCAACAAAGGCCTGACAAGAATATACATGAAGCCACCCAAAGCCACCTACAAACTCGTTACAGACTCGATAATATGGAGTGCTCTCACTTCACATATCCAAAACCGATGTCGTCGCTAATCCATCCACATAATGTATCGGAACCTACACCCGGTGCAGCAAATCTAAAGCGTACACCACATGCACACGTTTTAGAAGCCGCCATCATCATCGAACCGCTGACCCATCTTCAAGAAAGAGATTCGCATCGACCTTGCTAGTCCAAACATTCGTTGACGCCACCACGACGCCCAATGACGCCACCTCCCTGCGCGCAAACAGCTGAGCACTTCGTGGTCATCGCCGTTACATCGCAGCACCATGCCGCCAAGTATCACCAGCCGACACAACTTGAAGTCTCTAGAAGATCCGTTGTGTGTAGCACCTGCCAAACAACCATGACACATCGTAGCACCTGTCGGCCAGGCATGACTTGATCTCTCCACCGAAGCTCCGTGCAAGATGAATCCGCTCTACCTCCTACCTCTGTCTTCCAGCATTGTGTAGGATCCAAAGTATGTCTGGGAGGGATGATTAGACTACTTGATCAAATTAAGAACTAATCTTTTCCCAATTTTATAGGTTGGCTAGTTTTAGCAATTCTAGCAAGTCTAACACACCCTACACATCCAAATCTACGAGTATACCAGCGAAAAGTAAAGACATACAAATTTGAAACCACAAACATTTTTTTAATTTGTGAACAAATATTTGAAAAAGGGAACATTTCATGATATTCCAAACAAAAATGTGAAACCGCGAACAATTTTTGAATTGGTGAAATAAAATTAAAATGGAATATTTCCTGAAATTCAGAACAAAAATTTGAAACCACGAACATTTTTTGAAATTCTTGATCATTGCTTGAATTTATGACCAAAATTTTAAACCACGAACATTTTTTAAAATTCCTGAACATTTTTCGAACCTTCAACATTTTTCCAATTATAGAACACATTTTCCAAAAAGAACATTTTCTGGAGTTCCTGAACATTTTTTAAAATTCTTACTAAATATTAAAAAGATGAACATTTTTCCGAAATTCCTGTACATATTTGAAACTTAAACATTTTTTTAATTTGCAAAGAAATTTTAAAAGGATGAACATGTTTTGGAGATCTCAACAAAAGTTGAAATTTTCGAAAAATATTAAAGGAAAAGTTCAACTTGAAAAAAGAAATAATAAAAGAAAAAAACATAAAAGAAAAAAGAAATAAAATTATGAAATACGGATTTTTTTAAATTTATATAAAATAGTAAAATAAAAAAGGAAGCAGAAGGAACAGAAAAAGAAAAATAGAAACAGTAAAAAGAATAACGAAAAGAAAAAGAGGAAATAGTACCCTGGAACCTCCTCTCCCAAAACCGGGAAGGATGAACGCATTAACCGGGCCGGCCCAGCTCAACGTTCGCTCGCGAGCCTTCTGCTGCGAAAGGTCGACAACCTTCATTTGCGCATCCACCCGGCAAACCCCACGACGGGCGGAAAGTTGCAGCCCCAGCCCAATTGGAAGAGGCTCATCGACTCGGCCTCTTCTTTCTTCCGATAAAAATCCCCACCATGAACAGACAACAAGATTTCCCCTAACGACCGAAAAGAAAACTCTCGGGCAGCGCGAGACGTGACGAATCCAATCGAATCGAATCGAGCTCGAGCCGGAGGAGAGCGTCGGAGGCGGCGGGCATGGAGGATCTCAGCGTCGAGGAGCTCGCCTCCAATCTCTCCACTTACAAGGACCAGCTCCGCGAGGTCTCCCCCTCCCCCCTCACCTCCCCCTCGCGTCCAGTCCTCGTAATTCCTTGTGTTGCAGCGATTCCTCCATCAGTTCCGGTTTCCCCCCTGAGGCGCTGCGCGTTACGGACATAATTTGAGCGCAGCTACGTGCTTGTTTCTGTGCTTTGGATGCTGCGTGTTCAGAGATTAGGTTTCGGGTGTGCGTCCGATTCTAGGGTTTCGAGAGGCCTACGCGAGAAGCCCAGAACCTTACAATTGATTAAATAGTAGAGTACAGTAGCCGGAATAACCTGCTCTTATTCACTGTTTCCCCCACTGAAAGAGAGATCGTTTTCATTATGTTAAAGGGACACTGGGTATTGAGACAATCAGTGGAAATCTGCCTGCTCATGTCAGTGATAGATAACTAAATTAGCTTCAACTGTATAGTTAGAATATCCTTAGGTAAGTGTTTGGTATCATGCAGTTCAGCTTGTTGGATTCTGACACTTCTTAGAAATGCATATGGGACAGCACTGGACACACACATTATGTAGTTTGATTTCCATGAATTATATACTAGGGCTGTATTGTATTGGTGCCGCTTGGTGGAGGAAAATGTTTCGATGTTTATCGCCCATTTGATCCTGCTTTTTGTTGAATTTACATATGTGCAGAAGACAGAACAGTCCACACGTTCATGTGGTTAACGCTTTGTAAAGTGCACATGGTGGTTGAATTTTGTCTTGAGAATTGCTGTTGTATTTGTTCCAAGTTTTGTCCCTTGTTTTATAGACGGGTGATTTACATTCAAAATTGATTAAAAAAAAACCTAGTACACCTGTTCAACTGGTGACGAGTTAATCATTTATCACGGTAGATCTTGCGCTATTGCAGATGGCAGGTTAACTGCTATTGAGATTCCTTTTTCTTACTGCAATCTCGTGCTATTTCCTTTTACTTTTACCTATTACAAGTTCATTTGTTGTGAAGCTTTTGAGCAACCCATTCATTTACATTTTGGTTAATCTTTTGTCGTCCAATCGTAGGTTAGGAAGTTTATCAAGGAGAAAAAGGATGATGCTGGAATTTCTGAATACGTTGATATGGAAAAGGAGCTTCAAGAGGTGAGTTATCCTCCATGTTTTGTATGCTGCTGCGTGCTTATGTTGGTGTCAGCTAATTATTAGATGCCTTTTCTGCTACTTTGTTGCTAGTATGAGTAAACTGTTTGTACAAAATGATGTTTGCTTTCTATTTTGTAATTTGGGGCCTATGCTATCAATCCCTTTCTCTTCTTTGTTACAAGGAGCCATGCCCGGCAAGGTATCATGAAAAGGCAGCTTGGAACAGTGGATTTGTTTTTGGGCCATTTAGATTTTATTGTAATCTTGAAAGGTGAGAAGGTAGATTATGTCAATGGTAGGGACCATCTGAGCAACCATATATAACTTATGAACACTAAATATAAAATTTCATAGCTTCAAAGTTGTCCATTACCCTTTATCTTGATTGGTTGCAGGTTTGTGTCTCATGGTAGAGTACCTCCTTCAGATTTTGGGTGTCGATGCTGCTGTTCTGAGTGAACCACAAAATTTGGACAGTTTAAGTGATGTCATTTTTGTTAATTGCGCTCATGTAATTTTCGGCAACAATTGCAGGTTATTACATTAACCGAAGAGCTTTTGGCAACTGCGAATCCGAGTGAGAGTGTGCAGAATGATGTAGGTCAATCACCGCCAAATTATTCTGCTGGAGTGCAGTCAGAGGTAGTTTTGTTTTACATATGGTTTACTCACCTGGAAGTTACAAGTGCACTTCTGTTCATCATAACTGTTTCATTCGACTAACATATTTTATCTGTTTTTAGGCACTGGATGACCTGTCACAATCCCATGAAAAATTTGCAGTTGGTACCAAAGTGCAAGCTGTGTATAGTGAAGATGGGGAGTGGTAAGTCCTTTTGAGATATATGTGTATGTTGCAATTTAATACATTCTTCTGTTTATTTTTCCATATATAGTTTGGTTGCAATTTGTTTGATTAGCTGAATTGTTAGGTACAATGCGACAATTGAAGGTCTGACACCAATCGGCTATTTTGTAAGCTATGAAGGCTGGGGAAACAAGGAAGAGGTATGCCTATCGTCATATGCCTTAAATCTCTGTCTTTGATAGCTTCATTGGTTTTCGCAGAGTAGATATATGTTATGACCATGATGTTTTTCCCTGGTTCTGAAATGGTTTGAGTTGTCGGTAATGCATCATCTTATATGCTTTTCATCTGCAGCGAAAATAATTTCTAATGGCATTTGGCTGTATCTGGCATCCTGTTTATTTTCCCATTGTAATGTTTATTCCTGTTTAGGATCCTTGTCGTACAAAGGAATTCATCCTTGCTGACTTCAGTAACCTTTGCCTGTAGTGTCTTGTCTTTTGTTGGACCAAACTGCCGCCCATAATTTCTGAAATTCCACGTGGAGTGAGAATATGTTATATAATAAAAATAAATAGATCGATGGCTTCAGTTTACATACCAGTCCTTTCAGTTGTCGCTTCAGTTTACATATCAGTTTTTTACTTCAATATTGTGTGCAAACTTATCTTTTTTTTGCCTTAATACAGGTGGACCCTGCTAATGTCAGGGCACTTGACGTAGAAGCTGCTGATGCTTTAGGACAAGCTGAAAAAGAAGCTGAAGCGACAAAAATGGCATTAAAGAGAAAAGTTGAACAAGCAGCAACATCTGATTATCAGATTCGTAGCTTACCCACAAAACTTAAGATCGATCCAAATGACCCTGAAGACGTGGTAAGTGATTTAGTCTCAATACATATTTAGAATTGCAAATTAGCTTGAATACCTCCATGTGCCACTATTCATCATATTACTTTTGCGTTTAAAGGAACAAAGTTGACTCATCTTCACTTTTGAGGATTGAATGCATTTTGTACAAACATGTCCATGAAAACCCCGGGTATAGCTTATGACAAACCTCAGGTGAAAACCCTAGGTATAGCTTATGACAAACCTCAGGGCTCCACATTATGTCTAGTGGTATTCCTCTTGCCCCATTTTAATTAGTGGCTCATTTGTACTTTCATATATAGGAGACCCTTCTGATGATGCAGAATGCAATGCATGCAGACATGCATGCCTTGTAACTTTTATAGCTGCATGAATGGGTCATGTGTTCTGACTGGCTTTTGTATCCGCAGAAAACTGCAAAGCGTAAGAAGATCCATGCTTTCAAGTCAAAAGCCCGCTTTGAGCAACTAGAATTCGCACAGAATAAGCGGCAAAATGCATGGCAACAGTTCCAGACTACCAAAGGAAAGGCTAAGAAGGTATACTATCTCTATTCCTATCTACAATTGCTTCCTTTTGTCGATTAGACTTCAAATCTTGTTTTGTTTGCTTTCAGGTTGGATTCTTTTCCGGTCGCAAAAAGGAGAGCATCTTCAAGTCACCGGAAGATCACAGAGGTAAGGTGGGTGTCACTGGTAGCGGGAAAGGCCTGACCGACTTCCAGAGGAGGGAGAAGCACCTGCATCTCAAGGATGGTTCTTCTGGGGATGCACTGGACTATGAGGAATAAATCCGGTTTCGCAAAGTTGCCATGTCCGGCACTATTGCCGGACTGGCCTCTGTCAGAGCTTGTACTCTGTAATCTGTATGCTGAACTTGTTGAAAGCTAGAAATCACATATAGATATTAAAACTGTCTTCCTCATGTTTGGTCTCAGTTTTCTTAAAAAGTGTTTTCACTGCCCGAGTTTTACACCACAGTTTCATGAAGTTTTTTCTCCGCATCATTTGTCGGAGTTCAATACAAGTACTTGTTGGCAGAAAAAGGTGTTGTGGCCGTGTACACTGAACCAGACTCTTCTTGCAGTTGAAATGCTGCTTCTGAACATTCATCATACCAGACTTGGAAGGTGTCTTAATTTCTTCACCCCCAACGGCCCACACACGCGAAATGGGAAGCTGATTTTTCTTCCACCATTTTGTTCTTGTAGAAGTCCTAGACAGAACTTTGGCAATTTTAGGAGATTTAGTCACCTCTTTTGTTGAAACTAAACAATTGTCAGGAGAAATTTCGTTGTCCCTGGAATCTTGTTGCTGCTGATGTTCACGATGCTGCTGAGTTTCGTCCACTTTTTTGAAACAAAACAATTGTGAAATTTCGTCGCCCCTGGAACCTTGTTGCTGCTGACGCTCGCGTTGCGGCGAGTTTTGTCGACTGCTCAACTATGAAAACTAGGGTTGTATCTTCCTTTTGTTCTCTTCTGCAGGACCCTTTCAAGTCTTTTGACTGTGTTTCGTGACATATGGAAGAAAACAAGTAACTGACGTCCCAGTTTCTCTTTATTTTCAAGCCAACTTGCAGCTTACTCATACTAGTAATAATTATCACCCATGAGCACATTACAAAGTTTGCCACATGTGGCACATGTTGCTGCTCAAGCTCCATAAAATCTGCGAAAAAGAAGAACCCGATGACGTCGCGAAAGGAAAGAAAAAACAGCTCCCTTTTTCCTGGTTAAAACGGGTGGCAAACACACATGATCCCCGGTGAAAGGGTTGAGAAGTTGGCATGTCAATTCAGGAGGCCGTGCGGTGTGGATCAAGACGCGCTGCATAGGGGAAAAGGAGAAAAAGAAAGAAAACGTCTTGGGTTCCTGACTTGGCTTGTGAGGCAGAATTCGTATCTCACACCGCATTATGAACATGATATCGTTTTTCTTCCTTCTTTCTTTTGCTTTCATGTATGTTTCTTGTTGCAGGGAATGGACGGTCGGTCGATAGCCGCGAGATCGCAATGTCAATAGCGTGGCAGAATATATCGATAAAAGCACCTTGTTTTTCTCGTCGCCGCCCGTTGCGAGCAAGGAATTGCACAAAAAGGATCGCTGGAGGATGGGGCCTGAAGTGGTCATTCAAGGTGCATTTTTCCGAGACGAAAATAAATAAGTATCCTTGTGAGCGCACTTGGCTTGGTCCATTTTTTCTTGCAGGTAACAATAATTATTACCGGTTGATCGTGCGTTGCTTGGACGAGCAGGCATGGTAGGGGTATTTACCTACCCTGCTTATGAGGTAAGGCTATCTATCTAGTTTGGTAAGTAGTTACCTACCGTTGAGATGTGACCCTCCTAATAACCTGGAAAATTAACTTGTCTGAAGCATTCTTTTCTTCCCCGTCTTACGCCACCAGTGCGTGCCCCTTTTCCCAGGCCATTTGGCAGCGGCTGGTTTCCCTTTCCCGGATGAGATGAATTGCTGGTGGCCGTGCATCTTCTTCTTCTTCCTGCCGGTTTCATTGCACGTTTCGAGAGAAGGACCACTGTTATAGTACTGTAGCTTCACGTATTTTTCACAGCATGATTGATTGGTTCCTTTCAGTTTCTTCAACAACAACAACAACAACAAAAATGCCTCTTACACCCACAAATAAAAAGAGGAAAATGCTTCTTAATTCCGTGCATATATATGCTAGTACGTAGTAATTACTGGTCATGCTTCTAGAAGAGATTGACGGATTAATTGAATGATTTCCTCTTGTTAGTTGTTTCTCTTGGATGGCAAGCTGCACTTGCACCATGCATCACATTCATATATGCATGCAGTTTGATGGACAGCCATCTGGTCTGACGGATCTTGAGAAGGAAACGATGTTGGCCTGGTTTGGTGCGACCTCATGTTTGCGTTTGGAGAGTTGACACGGATGCAGCAAGCTTGACGGGAAACTGCGCCTGAAGAAACCTTTTCCCCACTTTCCCCATCGTGCGGCCTCCCGATCGTCAAATCTTTTCGTGATCTTGACATGAGAAAAAGGGAGTCCACCGGGTCCAAGCTGTCGCCTATCGGGAAATGCACATTATTTTCTCCGTCTTTCGTTTCACATTTCACCTGTGTGTAAAAAGGCGTCATGATTCACCAACCTGACTGTAGGCAGGTTATTTTCAGTTTGGGTTGATGAACCTGCACCTGGCTGGATGGTTGGTTAGCCGGTCGCCATGAACTGTTGCATGTGTGCACGGCCCGGGGGAAAAAAGAAGCTGTGATTTAGATGGGTTTGATGGGATTCAGTTTGGTGTGAGGATTTTTTTTTTCTGTCATGACAGGTGCAGCTATCATGTGTGCAGCCAGGAACTTGCATTGGTTGCCACCTACCTAACCTTACCTTTGATGCTCATGTGTATGGTGAAATATATCATCGTCATCTCTGTTCATATCTGAAACAACAGACCGTTTCTTTCTTCTTTTTCTTTTGCGTGGCCAGCGTGGAACAGAGCAAAATATTTGTTTTTCACCAGAAAAACGTTGAAAATTGATCTCGGTGCGCTGACATTTCCAGGGTAGCTTTGCTTTGTCCTGCAAACTAATTAAACGTGATGGGGGCAAAGTTTCGGCCATAGCAATCCCGTAGATGCATGAGCCAGGGGGGCCATTGCCCCCCCGCAAACAGTTTGCAAATTTTCTTTTACTAGTGTAAGGTTTGTCCATCATACACTAATTTTGATGTAGTGTACTCTTTGTTTTTCTCTAGCATTTGGAATGTTGCTTATGGTTGCCCCACATTGTCAAGTCCTAGAGCCGCCACTGCATCGATGAAGAAGATAAGATAAATATGACCGTATCTCGATCCTTCAAATGTCAGTCATGTGTCTACATTTTCAGTGCATGTGCTAATTAAGCGAGCTCACGCATCGGATAGACGGGTGCACTTTTTCAACAGAAAGAAATTGAATGGCGTAACCAAATTCAGACAGAGGCCCCTTGCTTGGTGCTGCTGCTAGCTGTTGCTAACAGCAGCAGCAGCAGCATTATTTGATCAATTAATCATGCATGGCATGCAATGGCAAAACCAATCCATTGATTTTTCGTCTAACCTCTACGCAACCTCCTGCTTGCAGTTGTCGGCACACACTCACAAACGTAACCACGAATTATCTGCTGCTGCAATTAGGAAGTTTACGTAGCTCTTCGTAGAGGTAGGATTTTCGTGTTCGCCATTACGTACTACATGGTTGCCTTGTTTTTGAGAATTACGTACATGCCATTGATCTCATATTTCTATGAAAGGAGACTTGGGGTTATATGCATGGTCTGAATCAAGTTGACAAGTACTACTATCGATGACTCAGCCACGATTACTGACTGACTCCCTGCATAATAAGAATGCGTAAATAAAAATCGTAGCGCGTGTCCACCCAGTGGATGAAGACGCGTAGTGTGGGCGCCAGACGGAGACGGTCGACTATACTAACTCAACAATCCAGTCAAAGTCACGTGGATTAGTCTACTGGATGTACGAAACCTTCCGCATTAACGGGATGCACGCACTATAGACTATACTACCGCTGTGTTGTGTACTTGCGTTGCAGGGTTCAGACCTGGGACCTCAAAGTACCCGTGCGAAATAAAATAAAATGTTTTGAGTTAATTTGCACGCGGCAGGAGGAGCTGGATCACGATCCGTCAATGCATATCCTGGCGTGCAGTATATGCAGCTGGTGACGTCGACTCGACGTCGTTGTTTTGTTGAGGGATAATGTCAACTAGATGTGTCTGAACTCAACCCCTGGAGCTGGATATGATGGCAACACTGCAACCGTCTAGCTTGGAACAACCGAGTTCCTCAAATATTATACTACATGGAGGATGATTCTTGCAACCTGCATTCTTCTTTGCGACTCATCGTGATTCAGCTGCAACAGCATATACTATGTCTGAGCTAATGCCCCGACGGCAATCTATAATACAACTGGTTAATTAATAAATTAATAAATTATACTCTAGTTTAGTTGGTATGTATCCCTAACTAGGCAGGCTGGATAGAGATGACACCATACGTATCTTTGCACGTATAGTTAATTAATATAAACAAAGTGATGGAGGAATTAGAGATGAAAACGACGCCGGCTAATAAAGTCTAACGTGTAATCCTCAAGCTTGTCCCCAAACAAACCCAGGTTAGGATCGATCAAAACTGCACTGCCGTTGCTGTGCATGCATATGCATGGTTTGGTTCCTTTCAGAATACATGCTCGTGAGTCACACGCACACATCCATATCCTGCCATCCAACACAACAAATTTAAGTCTGCGATCAAAACAGGCAGAAAGAAACTGGAAACTCGAGCGCATGCATCAGCGGCAGTACTATTGATTGATGATCCAAGAAAGAAGAAGAGGTAGGGTGGCCCTAATATAATGATGATCACTTGTTTATTGGCTTTGACAATTCCCCAGCATCGCCATCAGAGGCATAGCAGCCAGCCTCTCGTCACTTCCTAACCTGAAAGAGACGACTGCAGCATCATTACAAGTTTACAACGTGTGTGTGTAGCAATGGTGTGCATGCAGGAAGGCCCTCGCGTCGCTCCCTCCCCGGGGCGACACGGGCGGCGGCGCAGGCCCCTTCCACCGCGCCCCCTCCTCACTCCC
>CBMN010756744.1:0-10634 GCA_000582825.1 Hordeum pubiflorum
TGAAGAGGATCAGTTTGGCATCTGACTGTCTGAGAGTCATAAAGGAGCTTCAAGCACCAGCTAACCTGGGTCCTTACTGTGTAATTCTGAAGGAAACACAAACTAGAGCTGCTCTCTTTGAAGCTTGCTCGTTTAGTCATGAACAGCGCGTTTGTAATGGGGAACCCCATAGATTAGCTAGGATGGCTACATCACTAGAGGTGGGGCGTTATATCTGGTTGGGTGAGCCTCCAAATCACCTTTGTATTCCCCTGAACATTGAATAATAAAGCGTGCTGTTTCTCAAAAAAAAGAAAAAAAAAAGCTCTGGCGGAGGGGGAGGTATGTGGGCCAGGACCAGTCGGTTAGTTCAATTTAATGGAGACACGAGGCCGCTACAACTGGAGGCCCAAGCCCAAGCAATCGTCACGCTGCGCATCGGCGGACATTCTTCGGCCAATTCGCTCGACCCGGACCAAAACCCTGGCCGCCGGGGGCGGCCATCTCCGTCGCGGCGTCGGCGGACGCCGTCGGGAGGAGACGGAGGCGGAGGTGCGAGGCGAGGGAGCTGGATGGGATTCTTGATTCATCTGATGCCAAACCGAGTGATGTTTCCGCCTTAATCTCTCAGACATGATATGTCAAACATGCCGTTGGTAAGTTCATGCATTGCAGTTCTATGTTGATGTACTTTCTCGATTAACTGTTAGTATTAGTTTGTTACTGTACTTCTGAATTGGTTCATGTTGTCTGTGTCTTGGGCACCGGTCTTTCCTAAATTAAAGTAGAGTTTGTGCTAAGATAACCAAACTACACTTTAAGAAAGCCACAGTGCTTCCTTGATATTTGAACAATTAACTCTGCTTTTCCCTGCCACGTTATAATTAGCAGAGCACATAGCCGCTTTTCAAGTACAAACCTTAACTCCACATAGTTTTATGCAGCCCATACTGATTCTAATCGGCTTCTCGGTCTTGCAGGTTCTTTTTATGCCCTGAGCGCATGCATATACCCTGAATCAGCTTGAACCCAATTTGAGCTTGAAGGAAGCTGATACTTGGCCTTCCGAGGTATGCCCAAAAATACTATGTCATATTTTTATTAGTCCAAAGGGTAAAAACACCCGATTTTAATTCCTCCAATGTACTCCAAAATTCAGCCTCAAGATGCCTGTGGCCGCGAGAAGGCTGCAACTGAGTTGTGCAAGCACTACACCACACCAAAGGACTTTGTCACTCACTGCCCTGTTGGCCGTTTCTAAGTTTTTATGGACAGTTTGAGGCCTGGAAAGGTAAATCCACCATCTCCTGAGTTGATTGATCATAAGACATCCGCAGGCAATAATTCAATTTGCAATTTGTAGGTGGCCACGAGAAGGCACCAGTTGCCTTCTGCGGAATGGCTCGGACTTCCACCAACCATCTGCATGCAGAGTTGCAGAAACAGTGTAGTCTGCCTGGAGCCATGGAGACCGTTGTTCTGTTGCAATATGTTAAACTTGCTAAGGTCTTGATGGATAAGTGTTCTGAATAGTTTGTTGTATGGCATACATTTTCTAACACAAAGGCTGGCTTGAAGCTGGTGAAACTGCTACTCAAAGATGCGTTTGTATTGGTGACGATGGGTATTATGCCTTCCAGGGATGCTGTGTTGGCTGTGAGTATTTGTTTTCTACTGCTGGATGTTCTGTTTACCAATTGAGGAGCTCTCATGAGGGTTTTTTTATACAAGAGATAGAATGACTGAGCACCAAAACAAAGTTTTTGTATCTTCTCTTGCCACTTTCTAATTCCTGAATTTTATTGTCTTGAATTTCTTGCATCACTATTGCTTGTCTACATTTAGCTTAGCGTCTTTGAAAGTGTTTTATACTTTAAATAATTGAACACTTTAAAGTGTTTTATTTATACCGAGAATAGCACGGTGGTAAGACTTCCAGGAGTGGGACTGCTAACCAGGGCTCGGACCTTGGTTCTCACAAAAGAAGGCCCCTCGCTGAGTTTGTTCCATGTGCGATTGTGCGTGTTAGGTTGTCAATTGGGCCATGGCAGCGGGTGGAGCCGTCGCCCTCGACGCAAAAAGCAATGCTTTCCGGTTTCTTTCCCCAATTTTTTTTAGTGTTTTATACTATATGAACATTGGATTAAGCTAGTTTAAAACAAACAAATAGTGTAATACTTACTGCAAGCTTGTGTATGGGATCATATTCTGGATATGAATATGTGATGTAAATGGTTGGCCTAGGCTCAATATATTCTGCTGAAGGTAGATTGCAAAGTTCCATTCAGATGGGAATTTTGGGGGTAGCCTGGGCTTTTGTTTTATAATCTAGCCATTTTACCCCTCAAAACTTAAAATCAACCCTTTTCGCCTTGCACTCATTTGACGCTCCATTGTTGCTCCCCAAAATTGCCTCCTTTTGAGAACCATCGAAATCATATGCAATACTTGACTATGCATGACGGCAAATGGCAACAACATCATATAATTATCCAAGAAATATAAGAAGTAACACAGTGAATAACAAGGTACAAAAAACTTGCTCTGAACTTATTTTACACTGGGGGGATGCTTTGTTCTTACGCCGTTTCTTCACGACCTTGCTCAGCGCTTTTCTGTGCCTTGATATACTCTGTGATTGCCTCAGCGAGGTTAGCTAGTGCACTGGTACTGGCAAAGGATGCGTTGCCTGTCTTCTCATCATCAACTTCATATTCGATGGTTGACCTTATTGCAGATGTTTTTTTGGTTTGCCCTATAATCTCAATTCTTATCAAATATTTCTGAAATCCATGATCTAGAAGGCCTCCTTCTACTACTATGACCTCCTTGACATAGTTTTCATGGTCAATCTTGATGAACTTTTCCTTTTGATATTCTAATGGAGCAATCCCTAGCAACATGAACCACCAAAATTGAAACCACTGGAGCTGATGCATATATTACGAAGCCAAAAAAAGGCATAACTGAAGTGCATGTGTTCAGGTTCTAACCATGAGAAAAGGTGAGATGCAAAACTGTCCCGACACCGCCATCTCCTTCAACAAGCTCGACTTTTTTGAAGATATCGGGAAGCAATTGAGGGACTACCTGGCTAATACGGAGACCTCGATACATCTCCCATACCTCTGCTGCGGGGAGGCCTGTCTCAAACTCATGGCAAAGGCTACCTTTCATTGCTTCTAGGAGCTCTGGGTGGAATGCCAAAGATTGCACGGTGAGTTCTAGCTTCTTGGTACGTAGATTTATAGGTCATCGCATTCTTAGAATTTGTGGCGGACAGACTGAGGTGACACCCCCAGAACATGACAAGTCTGAGTAAACAATTTATATTAAAAGAAATCTGCTGTTTATATGATATGGTTAACCATAAGGTGTAATGTTGCCATCATTCTGAGCTATATCTTATCTTTATTTGCTTGACTGGTCATAACAACAAAATGCTTATGCATGAGAATCTTTCCAACGAAAGGCAGCAGTGCTGCTTTCTATTATGTAACCAACCATAAGGCGCCATGTCACCATCAATCTTAGTTATATCTTGTCTTTGTTTGGCTTAACTGGCCATAAGAACAAAATGCCTATGAATGAGACTCTTTTCCAAGTATGTGATGATACTTCATGAAATTTAAGGTAAATTTTATTATCAAAAAGGGTTAACCCAGCTTCATTAATGGAAGAAAGTTAAGTTACATGGACCGCAAAACATTTGTAGGTAAGATAATTTGCCCTTTGATTTTGATTGAATATACTATTTTTCCGCCTATCACTATGGGTAGTGTTCATATCGTCAAACATACTATCCTATTATGTTTCATCAGTAGCCTGATCTGGCTCTCAAATTCACACATAATATTTGTGCAAGGAAAATAACGTGGAATCAGACGTTTATCTGTCTTTAAGTATTGATACAGAATTAATTGCTCTCAGCAATCTTCTGCTCCTTGACGTATCCTGCAAAATTTTCAGCAGTAGCAAGGTGCGGTACTGACCATAGCTTCAAGCTTGGGGCGCTCTTCAATCTATATCATACTCAATAGCTGATCTTATTAGTGAAGAGCCAGGTCCTTTCCCAATGATCTCGAACCTGATGTAATAGAGGAACCCGAGCTTGAGAATGTCTTCGTCGGCCGTTTCTGCTTCCTTGACGTAGTTTTCACTGTCAACCTTGATAAATTTCTCCCTGTATTTATCAAACAGTTACTTGGTCACTATACCCATTCGCAGCATAGCCCTCGTCCGCCTCGGGAACGCGTGGCGGCCTCCCAACTACCTCCACCGCCCAAATTGAATGCGCACACGCGGAGTCAGTGACCCAGCTGTTGGGTCGTCGTCCTTCTTAAAGTGGAAGCCGTGGACCAGCCAGTCCACAGGTTCCACTTCCAAGCCCGCCTGCCTCCTCCACCCCCACACGAGCTAGCAAACCCTAGCCGCTGCCGTCACATCCACCCCCTCGCCGTCGCCATGGGCTGGCATTGGATCAGCAAGGGGAAGCACGGCCATGAGGCCGGCTCCTCCTCTGGTAGCCGCCGCTCCAGTAGTTCCGCGACGCCCGCACTACCTGCTCCGCCGACGTTTGCCATCGCGCCGCCGGCAGCCCCGCAACGCAATAGGCCGTACATCCCCGTGGACATTTGCCGGCGCTATTGGGGACGGCGACGCCACTCCTGTGGGGAGATGCCCACCTCCCCAACAATTGGCATCTCTCCGCGGATCGGGTGCCAATCCCACCAGTGCCGACGAGCGGCCGTGCCCGCCGTGAGGAGATCGACCTACGCCGCGCCCGCCTACCATCGGATCTGCTATACGACCGCAGGTACGCCATTGAATCGCCGTTGTGGGATACGTGGCTCCGCGACGAGCACGACGTGCGGTGGCAATCCTTTTTTGCCGGTCGTCCTCCTAGCCCGCGCCGCCCGCGTCGTGCTCGTGCAGAGAGCCCGCCCCAAACGCGCGGGCGCAGGCGTGTGCGCGGCCTCACGCCGCCACCATCTCCGTCCCCGTCCCCGCCACCACCACCTCCCATTACCGAGGAGGAGGAGGCCGAGCTCATGAGGCGTGTCATGGAGGACTCCATGAACACCCATGACGAGCGCCAATGGGAGGGCCTGGAGACAGCGTTGGCCCTCTCTGCAGCCCGCGATGTGGCCATCCTGGAGCTGGAGATGGCCGACGTGGTCAAGGAGGAGGTGCAGGAGGAGGTGGTGGAGGAGCCGACCATTGCCGCGTGGAACCCGCATCTGATGGCCGTGCTTCCCCTTCGCCGTGCAACTGGACGCAAACTGGGCGCAGGTTTGCGCCGAAAATGGGGCGGTCCGGATGCCAAACGGACAAAATATGCAGTTGCGGCCGCGCGTTGGGCCATGCCGTTTGTCCATTTGACCCCAAACGGACAAACCCAGACAGGATGGGGTGGTGCGTTGGAGTTGGCCTAAACGACCACCATGTACCCCCCTTTTACCCTCTATGAGGGAAGATGTACCGAACTCTTCTTCTTTTCAATGAAATGGAACACAATATTTTTTTACGTTTTCTCGAAAAAAAGGAATTAATTTCTCTCAGCAATCTTCTGTTCCTTGACGTACCCTGCAAAATTTTCAGCAGTAGCAGCCAAAGGTGCGGTAATGACCATAGCTTCAAGCTTGGGGCGCCCTTCGTCTGTCTCATACTTAATAGCCAATCTTGTTACTGAAGAACCGGATCCTTTCTCAATGATCTCGAACCTGGCCATGTAATAGAGGAACCTGAGTTTCAGAATGTCTCCATCGATCGTTTCTGCTTCCTTGATTTAGTTTTCATTGCCAACCTTGATGAATATATCCCTGTATTTCTCCAGGCCAGGAATCACTAGCAAGCAGCAAGCACTTACTTGGCCAGTATACTCATTCGCAGCATCACTCTGATCTCTGGCCAGTCATGTTTGCAGCTTGCGGTGTTGAACTTGCTCAGCGCTTTTCTGTGACTTGATATACTTTGTGATGGCTTCAGCAATATAAGCTACACCACTTGTACTGACAAGGGATGCATTATCTGTCTTCTCGTCTCGTCATCAATTTCATATTCGATGGTTGATCTTATTGTAGATGTCTCATCTATTTGCCCTATAATCTCAAATCGTACCAAACATTTCTGAAATCCATGATCTAGAACGCCTCCTTCTACTACCAGTGCCTCTTTGACATAGTTTTCATTGTCAATCTTGATGAAATTTTCTTTTTGATATTCTAATCCAGGAATTCCTAGCAACGTCAATCACCAAAATGAAATTACCTGAAGCTGAAGCATATATTATGAAAGCCAAAAACGGGCATAACTGAAGTGTATGCGTTGAGGTTCTAACCAGGGGAGTAGGTGAGATGTAAAACTGTTCCGACTCCGCCATCTCCATCGACAAGCTCAACCTTTTTGAGCATATCGGGAAGCAATTCAGGGACTAACTGGCCGATACGGAGGCCTCCATAGATCTCCCATACCTCGGCTGCAGGGAGGCCTGTCTCGAACTCATGGCAGAGGCTCCCTTTCATTGCTTCTGTGAGTTCTGTGTGGCTTGCCGAAGATAGCACAGTGAGTTCTAGCCTCTTGCCACATAGATTTTTTCCGTGTAGAACATAAGTCATCGCCGTTGTTGGAATATGTGGCTGACAGGCTGAGATGTCACCACCAGAACATTACAATTCTGAATAGACAATTTTACGTTAAAGGAAATCTGGTGTTTATATGATATAGTCAACCAGAAGGGTGCCATGTTGCCATCAATCTGAGTTGTATCTTGTCTTTATTTTGCTCAACTGGCCATAACCGCAAAATGCATATGCATGAGAATCTTTTCCGAAATTCCAAGTATGTAATGATACATAATGAAAATTATGGCACTACTTTTTTAATCAAACCTTCATTAACGAAAAAAAGTTAAGGTACATTTTTTCCGAGAAAAGGAGCATCAGGGCTCCCAATTTCATTGTCATGAAACTGATAAAGTTAAGGTACATGGACCACGAAAAAACTATATATCAACTATGTGATATTCATATATGATCAAACATACTATCCTAATATGTTTGATCATTAGTCATTTATTTTTTCAAGGAAAACACACAACGTGGAATCAGACATTATTTCTGTCGAAGCATTGATAAAGTTTGCTCTGAGCTGTTGCAAGCATTAATTGCTCTGAGCGGCCTTCTGCTCCTTGAGGTACCCTGCAAATTTCTCAGCAGTCGCAGCCAGAGGTCCGGTGCTGACCATAGCTTCAAGATGGGGGTGGGTCGCATCATCTATCTCGTACACAATTGTGGATTTTATCACTGAAGAACTGGGTCCTTTGGCGATGATCTCAAACCTGACCATGTAATAGAGGAACCCGAGCTTTAGAATGTCTCCCTCGACCGTCTGTGCTTCCTTGATGTAGTTCTCATTGTCAACCTTGATGAATTTCTCCTTGTATGTCTCCAGGCCAGGGATCCCTAGCAAATTAAAGCAGCAAACCGTTACTCTGTCAGTATGCCCATCGACGACGCCAGGATTCAACTAAGAGGTGGTTTCAGGATGTCTCACCTGGAGCAAATGTGAGCTGCAAGATGGTGCCAACATCACCGTCGCCGCTCACGAGCTCTATCTTGGCGAGCACCTGCGGGAGAAGTTCGGGGAGCAGCTCCGCCGCACGGAGCGTGCCGTAGAGTCCCCATAGGTCGGCGGCGGGCACATCGGCCTCGAACTCGTGAACCTTGTTCCTCCTCATCGCCATGGACTTAATGGACTGTGTGTGTGTGTGTGTGTGACAAGAGAAGTGGCAACCAACCAGCTGAAGCAGTTGAGTGTGTGACGGTGTTTACAACTGATTAACTGCATATATAGGCAGGTCAGGTGTGGTAACTCAACACGGCTTAAAGTCTTCGCTCGGAATCTCAAAGGCGAAGATGCTACGGCGACAACGAGGAGTGCACTTTTGGCTGGAGTTATCCTGGCATTGTTTTGCCAGAAGTTAAATATTGGGTGGTTTCCCTTGGAGGCAAATAAAGTATTTGCGTGGTTTGCAGGCAAATAAAGTTAAATATTATGCATTTTGGCCTGCCTGGACCAGTTGACAAAGCGATTCTCCTCTAAGCCCTTTTCTTTTACTACTATTTTGGAGAATTGATTCCCCTATAATTAAGCACTTGGTTCTTGCTGACATCTCTGATTTATTATCTGCTATCGTTTGCCGATTTGTTTACTGCTGCTTTGTTATCATGGAAACCAATCATTTGCTCGTCACTGTGATCCTCATGTGCTGGCCGGCTGCCGTTTTTGTGATTATGTTATGGCCTGTCTAAGCCAATCCTGGCTCCATCATTTGCTCGTCATGTAGCATGGTACGATACTATGCTGTGCAGGCTGGACTTGCGGTACGGCAATGCGAAAAATATTTGGTTGATTCGCCGCGGCGATCTGGGGCGTTCTTTTTCATTGATTCTTGAGAGATTTGAACTAAGGGTAAGGTAATATAGTGTTTGAGGGCCTGCCCTTAATTGGTCCATCACGAATGCTTGGCGCCGAAAGCAAATTCCCTTGCCTGCTCTAATTCTCTTCCGGAAAACATAGGGTAAGCATGGTCCATGCAGTGTTTTATAGCGGGTTATGCCAAATAGCGACGGACCTTCAAATAAGCTATAGCAGGCTATAGCGACCAATTAGTACATCAGACCATTTAACGGCACCCTACTGAAAAGGCTATAGCAAGGCTGCAGCGGGGCTATAGCCGGCTATTTAAAACTAAAAATTGAGCATCTCCCAGAGGCCAGAGTGCTCTATTCGCCGCTGGTGGCATGCCCTGATGGTGGTGGCGTCCGGTGAGGAAGATGGAGCCAGCAGCAGGCGACCACCGGCACTGGATTTGTTGCTGCACGCTATGGTTATGTATTGTTTTTCTTTTTTTTGGGGGTGGGGAAGGGATTTATCCCTGGTTTCTTTTTCTGTACGAATATGTGAAACGAAAACAATTCTAGAAACCATCTGTTTCAACAGTGGGACAATATATATCCGACATCTCAGGTATACGAAGACCTCCTTTGGGGAGATCAAAGTTACATTTCGCCTACAATTAATACATGAACAATATTTAAAATTACATTAGCAATTTTGAAAACTACAAAACCTTTTTTAAAGTACATGAACATTTTCAACTCAAAAAGAGTACCTGATTTTATAAAATATACGTCAACGTTCTTAATTAAATTCATTTAAAAAGAATAATCACACTTTTTCAAATTTCATGAACATATTTAAAAATACATTAATCTTTTCCAAAAGTACGTAAATATTTTAGTTCAGTATGAAATAATATATTTTATAATATAACAATATATTTACTTAATAATTTTATTATTTAAAATATATTTTTTTATCAAAATTAACAAATAAAAATACATATTTTCTGACGGGCCGCACGAATGGTGGCCCATTAAGCTCGGGTGCAGGTGACGGGGTTCCGGGTGATCTCTTCTTCGTCCCTTTCAACATTGTGACGGTTTGAATAAGCTTTGTGAGGTTGCCTAAACAAAATTAATTCCTGCACGCACAAAAAAAAAATTCTGCACAAAGAATTTTTTTGGGATTATAAACTAGTGTAAATAAGTAACTATGCGCAGGCGTGACAGTCATAAGAGCGACGTATATGATGGTTGTGCAACGGATCAGCGTATACTTAAGAGAATCGGACGACGGTCTTTTTTAACCGGGTTCGGCCATTGCACTGGATCGAGTGAGGTTTTGTCCCGTTGAGGGTGAACCATGAGTATCGTTCCAATAATCGTCCTCGTGTCCACGGCAAGTCGTCAATACAAGATAAATTTTCCTCGAGTTGCTTTTTCTCTCCGGACCTAGTATCTGGAGGAAACTTTCACTCGACCCAATGCTCAAGTCGATCAACTCAAAGGAAGTTTAAGTCTCACCTTGAGTGATAGCTCTTTTGTTTCAAAATAAGAGATGTCTTAGACCCATCGGCTGACTTCTATAGTCTTGATGACTTGTATAAATGACCAACAATAACCTGGGTGAGGAGGAAAAAGTACACGAAATGAAATAAGTACTAGTCTTTTTTTAGCCCATTCACTTGGCCCATGGAGAGGGGTTGCCTTGGTACATGAGGAGGAATGGCAGGAATGGGCTTGTTTGGGCTGTATTTTCCTTGTGACTTTTTGTCCTTTTGGGTGGTAATTCTATATTTTGACTTCTTTTATTCTTTCCATTCCTTCATGTTCTGGTGTTCTTTGTTAACATGATGCGAAGAACAGAGAGGCCCCTATCAAGAGCCAATTCCCTCCTTTACAACTTACTGTCATGAAATTAGATAGGAGGCGAATAGGTGTGCAAACTTCTAGCCAAACTTTTGCGCTCGGAGCATCGAACCGATTTGTGGTTACAACCCCTGAGAATCTTATAAGTAGTTTGGCTATGGATTGCAAACCTATTCATTAATTAATAAAACTCTCAATCTTCCGGCAAAAACCTCCCTTATAACATGTTAAGTTTGACCTGGCACGGTTGATTAGAGTGGTCTTGGTCCCTTGATATACATAATGTAACACCCCAAAAATCGGGTTGACGATTTTTGTGTTGTTATGCCTTCTTAGCTTTTCTCTTCCGGATTTTTTTTTCCTCGGAAATTTGGCAAGTGA
>CBMN010756752.1:0-10430 GCA_000582825.1 Hordeum pubiflorum
TTGGCACTCTATTGAGAATGTGAATGGCGGTTTTAAGCGTCTCCATCCACAATCTCAATGACAAGGTGCTCTGGCAGCACGAAGGCAAAGTGCATTCATCCATTTGTACAACAATGGTGTGGATGAACGACTATTGTACTACGATGCGGTGCCGTTGCTGTAACAATACCTTTTGTTGTAAAAAATAATCCTACAACATGACATTTGTCGGGGAAAAAAACTGTAACAAGACACATGTTACAAAAAGGTTAAAAAAAACCATTTGTTGCAAAAAAGAAAATGCAACAAGATAACTGTTGAAAAAAAAGAAAACTGCAACAAGAGGTTTGCTACAAAAATATTCTGCAGCACGACATGTGTTGCAATGGTGGACGGTGAAGCTTGACCGATGCGTCAAATCTGCTCGCGACCCGGCCAATCTTAGATGGCATTCCAGCTGATTGGTCCACGTTGCTTAACCTTAGCCGTCCAATTGACCCAATTGTGATCACTGGCCGTCCGATTGAGCCCATGTCTTAGCGAAGCACACCAGGTAATACCTCCATCCCAACCTTTCCCGTCCGTGTATAGCTTCTCCGTATCACCACTGCCCTCCCCGCCGACGCGCCGGCGCCGATCTCCTCCCTAACGGTACCCACGCCACTTCCGCCGTGCAGGACGGTGGACACGATGCCTCCTTCTCCCCCCTCAAATGTTTCATCCAGCCGCCTACCAGCTCTCTCGACGACATTCTCCGCCCCCGCCTCCATCTCCCCTTCCTTCTCATCCTGGCATTTCTTTCCCTTCTACCCCTCGTCTCATCGCAACAGGGAGTACGTGGTGGCGTGGCGATTGAGAGGATGTGGGCTGCAGTAGGCAGCTTGCTAACCATGTCCCATGCACCCACACGCAAGGTATTTGATAGAATGCTTAGGAGGGCATGAACTATGGATTCTTAATGATCAGGTATGCCTTGAAATAATTTGGCTTGGTGGGCGGTGAAACCATACTAGAGACATGATCAAGTTAAAATGCTTCTTTATTTGCGAGAGAAAGTAAAAATGTTTTAGTTTCTTAATGCCTTATTTGGCTCAGAGCAGGTGCATAGTCATAAGCACCTCAAACATAGTCTGGTAAAATTGCTATCGGTCTTTATATAACATTCTGAAAGCATGTTTGAAGGAATATCTACTACTTAGTACCTGCTATCTACTGAGATTTTTTTTGGAGTTCTCTATGTGACAAGAGAACTAGTCTAAGGAAATGGATCAGGGAGACCTGAAACACTTGAGAACGGCAACCAGAGTAGCATGCAGGCCGAGAATAAGTTGTTAGACTAGCCATTTGTACAATCCCACCTCTATGACACATGGTACATTATCTCCTTGCACTTAGCTCAAGAAGTAGATTATTAACGATCTGTACAGAGAACAAGTTATACAATTGACGCATAATTACAGCTCTATTTCTACTACTTAACTGGTATATTATTCTTATTGTCGTTAACTCAAGAAGTAGATGATCTTCTGTTCCAGGCGATATGATAGCAGAAGCCAGAAGGTGGTTTTGCTCGCCCTCTACCTCATTTGCAAGCAGTAATCTACCTTTACCTTGTTCAGCTTCACTACCACCTTGTCCATTGGGGTTCTTTCATCAGGTATCATTGATGAGCACTGTAAACTCAACTCTATGACAGATGCCAGGCATGTGTTGAGTATGATAGACTGCTCTCTCGATGTGCTATCGTTGGCAGCATGGCAATCAATCTTGATTCCGTGTGATAGAACTTCTTTATTGACAAAATCTATAAGCTTGATTGGAAATGCTTCAGTAACCCATTGCCGCAAGCTGAGCTCCTCACCGAACAGCAGGTCAGTGGGTCTTTTCCCCATGAAGACCTCCAGCATCATGATCCCATAGCTGAACACATTGCTCATCCGTGATGCTTTACCAGCTGATCGGCTGATCCATATGAAAACATAAGGGAAAATATTCTTCTTTTGTAAACGTTTGGTTTGTTGAAAAGATAGGTAAGTTCAATACCTGGTGCCATGTAGCCGATTGTTCCGGGCATGCTTGTTAATGCAATGGAGTTATTATCACCCAACAACAACTTGGCAATGCCAAAGTCAGCGATGTGCGCAGTCATGTCTGCGTCCAGCAATACATTGCTAAGCTTCAGATCACAATGAAGAGTGTGCTGGTGGTGGAGATACTCCATCGCCATCGCTACATCTAGCATAATTTCTAACCTCTTGAGGAACCCCAAACATTGAGGGCTGTTGCTTGAGTGCAGCCAACTATCCAAACTCCCATTTGGCATGTACTGGAGCACCAGGGCCTTGAAGTCAAAGTTGGAGCAAGTGCTAAGTATTTTCACTAGGTTCCGGTGACGAGCCATGCGCAGAGCACGGCATTCCACATCAAAACTCACAGAGGTTCGTTCATGTTGCATGTTGAGCCCCTTTACTGCAACAATTGATTCATCATCTAGTTGTCCCTTGAAGACTTTGCCAAAGTTCCTAGATCCAATCAGATTGTCCTCACTGAAGTTCGCTGTAGCACGACCGGTAGTTGATTATGTTGGGCTCCGAGGGAACTGATGTCTTTTTGCACTTCTTGGTCTTTGTTCTGATTAATATGCACAAGCAGGTAGCCAAAATTGCAACTCCCCCGGCTACAGGAAGTATAATTTTTATCAATGATTCCGGTGATTTATGATGGCTCTGGCAAGGTGAAATGCCTAGATTTGAGAGGCCACAAAGATCATCATTTCCTCTCAAAGACTGGAGTGTGATGTTTGAGAAAACTCCTCTATCCGGTGTCGGACCATCTAGTTTATTGAAAGAGAGGTTCAGGCTAGTGAGGAAGGTCAGATTGGCCAGTGACTTTGGTATGGTACCCCAAAGGGAATTGCATGATAGGTCCATGGTCTCTATGCTGACTAGCTCTCCAAATGAGCTTGGGATTTGTTCCTGGAATGAATTGTTTGACAGGTTCAGATAGGTGAGCATCTGGAGCCTGCCCAAGGAATCCAGTAAGCCACCGGTCATAAGATTGCTTGAAAGATCCATTTGGGCAATTTGTTTTACTTGGCTAACATCTCTTGACAGTGGACCAGTCAGCATGTTGTATGACAGATTAAGACTGATGAGCTTTGAGAGGCGCCACAGACTGAAGGGTATGGCCGAAGACAGTGAGTTAAGAGAAGATGTCATGTGCTGCAGCTCACTTAGATTACACACACTGCTCGGTATTGAGCCAGAAAATTGGTTTTTATCAAGATACAATCGTACTAGGCGTGTTAATCTGGAAATTTCTTCTGGGATAGCGCGGTCAAGGTGTTATTGGCAAGGTTGAATTCTTGGAGATTGTTCAGTGTGGTGATGGATACAGGGATGGTCCCGCTCAGTTGGTTTCCATCGAGATCAATTGTGGTAAGGCTGCTAAGATTTGCAATTGTATCTGGAATGCTCCATGTTAGGCTGTTAGAACTTGCTATGAAGTACTGGAGTTGTGAAGTAAGGTTTCCCAAATAGTCCGGTATGCTTCCTGCAAACGAATTGGACGATATGCCAAGGGTACTCAGGTTCTTGCAGTTGGAGAGTGCATGGAGAAAGTTTAGCTTGCCACTAAGCTTGTTTCCATTCACATACAAGCCCGTAAGACTACGAATATTCCCAAACGTGGTTGGAACTGATCCAGTGAAGGCATTGAGTGTCAGATCAATAGTTTTTATGCTTGATATATTGCCTATGGATTCAGGAATTGTACCTGTTAGGAGGTTTATCGAAAAGCTCAAGTAATCGTGGTATCTCAAATAGCCTATTTGAGGTGGAATTTCTCCTTCCAGCTGGTTGACACTAAGATCAAGCGTGACAAGGTCTGTGCGGTTGCTTAGCTCAACCGGGATCTTGCCGACGAGGTTATTTGCCGACAGTTGAATAGTAAAGCCAAGGCATTGTTGCCAACCATGCCGGTACAGGACCAGTGAAGTTATTAATGGAGATAGAAAGAAGCTCAAGTTTGTTGGATCTGGCCAGTGCGGGCTGGATTGGGCCAGTGAAATGATTCGAAGAAAGACCTAGTTTTTGTAGCATGGGGAGGTTAAAGCTCTTGTTGCCAGGGAGGGAGCCGAAAAGATTGTTGTTCACCAAACCCAAGATTCGTGAGCATGGATGTTGAAGATGGCAGCAGGGACAGTGTCAGTAAGAAGGTTGAGTTCCGGGACCAGGATTTCAAGCTTCCTCGAAGGGCCAATGGCTTCAGGTATGCTTCCAGCGAGCCTGTTCCTGGCAAACCATATGACGCTCAAATTGGGCGAGTTGTTGAAGAGGCCTGGAGGTATGGTGCCACTCAGGTCGTTGCTGTTGAGGCTTATGTATCGGAGGTTGCGCAGCGCGTGCAACTGTGGGGGAATGGCCCCGGAGAGTCCATTGTAGCCGATGTCTAGGTACTCGAGCTTGATGAGGTTGCCGAGCGCCATGGGGATGGTACCTGACAGGCGGTTCTCGTCGAGGTCGAGGTGTCTGAGCCGCGCGAACCGGCCGAGCTCGGCAGGGATCGCGCCGGCCAGCCCGGTGCGGCTGAGGTTGAGGTGGGAGATGAAGGAGAGGTTGCCCAGCTGCGGCGGTATGGAGCCGCTGAGTGGCACACCGGGGAGCGACAGCGCGACCACACGCCGCTCACGGCGCACGAGACCCCGAGCCAGCTGCACAAGGGTGTGCGCGCCGTCCAGCTGTGGCGCAGGACGCCGCGCGGGTCACGCATGCTGGTCCTGAAGGCTAGCAGCACCAAGAGGTCGGTGGCGTTTGCTGGCTGATCGAGCGCGGCCGTGCCGGGCAGCAGCAGCAGCAGCGAGAATGCCACCGTGGTTAGTAGTAGTACTAGGACAAGAGCCATGGTGATAGGCTGATAGCGTGGTGCGTGGTTCTGTCTTGGGTGTCTCTAGGCCAGGGATGCAGGCACGCATTCAGATTTGAGGCTTTAGAGAGATCTTTTAGCACAATTGTGTGGAGGACATTTAGTGCAGTCGCATTCTCAGTAGTTAGTTGATGATCGGTGCAACTCTACTGTGCTGGAGTGGAATGGCAGCCCATGCTCCCTACTCGGTTCATGAATCAGATGCACTTTATTCCAGCCTAGCCAGCCAGCAGTGAACGGCATAACCAGAAAATTGGAAATCCCGGCTTGGCATGCTCAGACCTTCCGTGCCACGCGTCATGGAAAAGTTCCAATTTAGGATGCACGACTGAATCTGATGCGGCCACACGAAAAAAAGTCTCAGGGTGCGGACGCGGTACGCGATGTTGCCGTTGGCAGAGAAGTCCGGCAGTCCGGCTTGCTGTCTTCGTGAACCCTCCGTCAGTCGGGGCGGCGAGACTGCACGGCGCCTTAACACACTGGTTAGCACTCCTCGTGCCGCAGCCGCTCCGATAGAAACACTGGGATTGCACGTCATTAGTCGCTGCAGTAATTAAATACTCCGTGCCAGACAAGTAATCATTTTCTTTAGCTAATGTCAGGTGTTTTTTAGGGGAACAGAGAGCAACAGAGGTACTATTATCATAGGAAGAATTACAGTCATTTGTCGCAAAAAGAAATAAAGAATTACAGTCATTACAAAGAATCCATGTTGTTTTTTGAAAAAAAAGAGCTAGCTGAGCCAGCTAATGTCAGAATTTATGTTGTTGGTTTACCACTGCCTTTTCTTGTGAGGAGTGACGCAGGGTGCTCTGCTTTATTTCCTTACTTCGTTAGCTGAGAACAGTAATTTGACTTGATCTTGTTTAATCTGACAACCACATCATCCATTGGCATTCTCTCATCAGGTGCAGTTCTTGAGCAGACTAAGCCCAAGTCGATGATGGACACCAGGCTTTGGTTCAAGATGGTGGAGGAGTCCTCGGAGGGATCGCTTATCTTATCAATGCCGTGCTTTGGTTCATCTCGCAGCAGGCCACTGTCAGTGACACTTGAGAGTTCATATGGGGATGCTTGATTCACCCACTGCCTTAAGCTCAGCTCACCAGCAAACATTGGATCGGTCGGTTTTTTCCTCGTGAAGACTTCAAGGAGAACAATCCCAAAGCTGTAAACGTCACTCCTGCGTGATGCTTTCCCGGTTGATCCAAACTCTGTTGTATGCCAAAAGAAAACCGGTGAGCTTATACTAGATCAAAACAATCGGAAATATTTTATCAGACTTACAAGGGAATTACCTGGTGCCATGTATCCTACAGTGCCAGGCATGCTTGTTAACACGATAGAGTTGTCGTCTCCAACCAGCAGCTTGGAAACCCCGAAATCAGCAACACGTGCAGTCATGTCCATGTCAAGCAAAATATTGCTTGGCTTTAAATCAAAATGCAGGACAACTTCGAAATGCCGGTGGTGCAGATACTCCATTGCCATTGCAACATCCAGCATGATTCCAAGCCTTTGCAGGAAACTGATGTGCCTCCCTTCGCTTGAATGCAACCAGTCATCTAAACTGCCATTAGGCATATACTCAAGAACCAATGCTTTGAAGTCAAGATTAGAGCAAGTGCTAATTATCCTGACCAGGTTCCGGTGCCTGGCCATTCGGAGTGCACGACACTCTGTGTCAAAGCTCTTTGAAGCTACTTCGTCTTGCATATTGAGAACCTTTATTGCAATGACAGACTCATCATCTAGCTGTCCTTTGAAGACTTTACCAAAGCCTCCAGCCCCTAGCAGGTTATCATCACTGAAGTTGCTTGTTGCACGGACAAGTTCATGGTATGAGATCAACTGGTAGTTCGTCAAGTCTGTGTTTGAGGGTAGTGACATCTTTCCTTGCCGGTTCATCTTTCTTCGAACCAACATGTACACGCAAGCTGATAAAATAAATAACGTCACTACTGCAGGTAATATGACTTTCAGGAGTAGTTGTTTTGACCTTGAGTGTGTGTTGTTCTGGCATGGCGCTATTCCTTCCCTTGGAAGGCCGCAGAGTGCACTATTTCCCATCAATGATTCAAGGGTGATGTTGGAGAACACCCCCCCTTCTGGTATCTGTCCATCTAGCCTGTTGAAAGAGAGGTTCAAGTTGGCAAGGTAAGTGAGATTGGCCAATGACTTCGGAATGGCACCAGAAAGCACATTGGAGGAGAAGTCTAACTCCTCAATACTGAGTAACTTTCCAAGTGAGTCTGGTATCGATCCTTCTAATAAGTTCCTGGACAGATTCAGATCGATCATCATCTGCAATTCGCCGAATGAAGCTGGGATGTCACCTGATAGCTGGTTACTCGACAGGTCCATCTCGGTAATTGCAGTAAGTTTCCCTACATCATCCGGAAGGGCACCACTGAAAGAGTTCTGTGACAAATCAAGCTCAATTAGTTTCTGATGGCGCCACAGACTTGTTGGTATGGTTGAAGATAGTGAGTTGCGGGATAGTGTCATGATCTGTATCTGGCTTAGGTTACTGATGCTGCTTGGAATGGGACCAATGAGTCTATTGCTGTCAAGATGCAACTTTGCCAGGCTTGTTAATCCACTGATTTCTGCTGGGATGGTGCCAGACAAGCTATTGTTGGCAAGGTTGAGTTCTTGGAGATTGCTCATTGCAGTGATTGGTGCGGGGATCGTCCCATTCAGCTGGTTTCCACTGAGCGACAGAGTCAATAAGTTGGTAAGATTGGCCAATGTACTCGGTATGCTTCCCGTGATCCTGTTGTTATCTGCTATAAAAGTCTCGAGGACTGCGCTAAGATTTCCAATGTAGGCTGGCAGACTCCCTGTGAATGTGTTGTTTGCCATGCTGATTGTATTCAGGCTCCGGCAATTTGAGAATGCAGACAGGAAGTAGAGGTTCCCACTGAGCTGGTTCCCGTCAAGCCAGATGCGACGAAGGTTCAGCAAGTTCCCAAATGAAAGTGGCACGGATCCAGTCAAACCATTTCCATAGAAATCTATTGTGGTGAGGTTCAAAAGATAGCCTATGGAATGAGGAATGGGACCTGTTATTTGGTTGTTTGCAAAGCTCATATACCTGAGGTTCGTCAGCCGTCCAAACTCGGGTGGGATTTGCCCCTCAAGGTTGTTCTGGCTAAGGTCCAAACCGAGAAGCTCAGTGTGGTTGCTCAGTTCCACAGGGATATTTCCAGTGAGGCCATTTGTCGACAGGTAAATTCTTGTGAGGTTCGGCATTGTCGCCAACCATGATGGCACAGGACCGGTGAAATTATTCACGGCGAGGGAGAGCGTGTCAAGGTTCCGACATGCTGAAAGACCTGGCGGGATAGGTCCCTGAAACTGATTTTCATTGAGGGACAACACTTCCAGCATAGGGAGGTAGAAGCTCTCATTTCCAGGGATTGGACCTGAGAGGTTGTTCCTTGTGATGGCTATGACTTGCAGCTGGGACATATTGAAGATGGCAGGAGGCATGGGGCCTGAGAGAAGATTGCCTTCCAGGACTAGCCACTCGAGCTTCGACAAAGAGCCGATGCTATCAGGAATCACTCCTGTCAGCCGGTTCGACCCGAGACGTAGTACACGCAAATCCGGCGTGTTGTTGAACAGGCCATGCGGTATCGGCCCGCTCAAGTCATTGTTTGACAATCTTAGCCACTGAAGTTTCTTCAGGTTTTGGAACTCATATGGGATTGCCCCGAAGAGGTTGTTGCTATCAAGGTAAATAGACTGGAGCCTAGTGAGGTTGCCGAGGGTGGAGGGGATGTCACCTGACAAACTGTTGTACGAGAGGACGAGATTTTGGAGCCGGGGCAGGACGCCAAGCTCGCCCGGCACGGATCCTGCGAGGCTCGTGTTGCTGAGGACGAGGCTGGAGAGGAAGGAGAGGTTGCCAAGCTGCGGGGCGATGCTGCCATGGAGCGGCACGCCGTCGAGCTCTAGGCCGGTGATGCGCTGCCCGCGGCGGTCGCATGAGACCCCGACCCATGAGCAAGGGGACGCGGTGGCGGTCCAGTTGCCGGCGAGGATGCCGAGAGGGTCCTCGACCTGTGCTTTGAAGGCGAGCAGTGCGGCGAGGTCTGTGGCGTTGGATGACGTCGCGGTGAATGCCGGCTGCGCCGCGGCACATGCCATCAGTGAGACGAGGAGCACCACCGTGCAGATGCAGAGACGAGCTGCCATGGTGGTGGAGAACTGAAGGTTGGTGAGGGAGTGTGGGGCGTGGTGTGCTGGTTTTGGACGTGCCATCGATCAGTGGGCTCAAGTGGCTGATAACTGAAACTGAAAGGAGGAGGAGCCGTCCCTCCAACTTGCTCCCATTATTTAACGATGAGTAGTCAGCATGTTCATATGCAGCTGACTACACACGGTTGCTTCTTGGAAACAAGAACTTCCTTCCAAGAAGGAAACACACCTCTTTCAAAAATCAGAAGTACTAGAGCTCTTTCCTTTATCAGATACCTGAATCAGATTCGGAGGCGCTGATGCAATATTTTTTTGCTGAGATTATTAATCAGCTGATTACCAGAATAGAGATGATTCTGGTTTTACTTAATCGTAGGTGGAGTCGATCCTGGTCGGCGGAGACGCACCATCGCAACAGTTTTCAAATGGTTATTAGGTTCTAACTTGCACAAATTGACACATTATTGACGCTGGTCGGATCCATTACAAGTGCAAGTTGATCATAGTATAGTTCTTCTGGCTTCCTGGACTCTCTCTCTCTCTCCTTTTCCCTCTCCCTCTCCCTCTCTCTCTCTGCTTTTGAGTAAAATACTCGGAAGTGCCATTCGCATTTTTATCGTTGTAGCACCGTATCTCAGTGAGTGAGCCCCTCCACTGAATGTATAATGGCAGTATGGTCTTTCAGATAAAACGTATACCCACTTTCATATAGTGCCCTTCTAGGATGTACGAGGGGTACATATAGCCCTGGCCATGAAAAACCCGGTCCGATCGGCCCTACAGGGCCCAAAAAAACCCGACGTAACCCGGCTTGAACTTGCCCACGGACCAGGCTCGGGCCTAGATTTTGAGCCCGATGGCCGGGCCGACCGTGCTGGGGCTTGTGGTTTTCGCAATTTAGGAAAGAGGCACGGCCTAAGACCCGACAGGCTTTTTCATTGGTGGGCCGGGCTTGGGCCTAAAATCCAGGCCCGACGGCCGGGCTCGGGCCTGGGTTTTCTTCCACGGGCTTTGTTAGGCCCGGTCTGGCCCGAAGTATGGCCAGGTATAGGTACATACATGTAGAACGCGTTTGGTTGCCTGCATCATTTTTTGTCCATTTGCATACTTGATCCAGTTGGGCCTGGCTGAGTGTATGCAGTCAAAAAATCAACATTTGCATGTTGATTGGTTGCCTGTATACTCTCTTCCTGCATTGTAGCAATGCCTCTTCGCTCGGTACTTGGTTGCCCGCATTGGCTGTGGTCACACGAGTGCATGTTGTTTGGTTGCATACGAGCATAGAGTTGTGCTCACCTTGTACCCTACTTGGTGAGCTTACC